>JAHDVE020007923.1:0-108481 GCA_022606495.2 Halesus radiatus | reverse complement strand
AATAAAAATAAAAATAAAAATAAAAATAAAAATAAAAATAAAAATAAAAATAAAAATAAAAATAAAAATAAAAATAAAAATAAAAATAAAAATAAAAATAAAAATAAAAATAAAAATAAAAATAAAAATAAAAATAAAAATGAAAATGAAAATAAAAATAAATCAAAATTTAAATTAAAATTAAAATTAACATTAAAATTAAAATTCAATTAAAATTAAAATAAATTATATTTTTTAAAGACGGGTAACGATAAATAGAATGAATTAGTTAGGTAAAAAAAATAGTAATAAAAATAAGAATATGATTATAAAATCTTTAAACAGGATTATAGTGAAGAGGTTTACACGCTTTTTTTATTTCGACATCTGAATCACAAACCAATACAATTTAATTTGAGTGTCATTTCTTCCAGGCCTCCTTTTGTTCAACTTGTTCGTCAACCTGAAAATTTCAAAGGATTATTCATTTCGTCAGAAAATAATAATGAAAGACCGGAGTTTTCCAGAAATTGTTTCAATGGCTCTTCAGTTTTCATAACCTGTCCGGAGCCAAAATGTGGAGTAACCTCAGCCGTTCTAACGCAGACACTACGAAAGGTACCCCCATCTGGCTTTACACACTTTATATACAGTACAGTATAATATATTAACAGATTAAAACTTGTTATAAACACGGCGTTATCGTACAAAAATAGTACAGATATATATATATATATATATATTAAACATAAAACAATAGAGTAAGACAGACATATTACCAAAAAGAGAGAAAAAATAATATATGAACTCTTGTGTTCTCTCTGTAAGGGGACAACAATAATATATATTCTCACCTTTATCTTTTTGGGTTGCATGGTTTCTGCATAACTACGTCCAATCGATTTTGCTAGATTCGTGCTTAGGTATCTGTTATTGAAACGGTTTAATGGTCAAAGTATTGAACAAATAAAAAAGTAACAGAAAAATTCTTGTTAGAAATCGATCCCCATGAAAACTAGAGTAAAAAGTATTTCCAAACCTCAGAAAGGTTGAGAACTCTTGATACATATTGTAGTGAGTAGCGAGAGAATATAATAAAAATTTTACATCGGGAGATATAAATATGTATTAATATATTCGCCATGTGTAACGAGCTTTAATCTTAACCAAATGCAACGTATTCCATTAAATACATTAATATTACAAAGGGAGAGGAAGAGATGAGAAAGACGAAGGTTGGGAAGTATTTGGCTATTCAGATCTGGTCAGCAAACACAACTAATAATTTAAACAACTTTTCGATTCTGAATGGTGGTCTTTCATCAGGGCGGTAACGAGAGTACCTACCACTCTCTTAATTGGTTTGGTTTCCTGTTAAGCTAAGATTATAACGCAGGTTTAAAACAAACCTGTCTGAAAAATCTCGTTGCGGGATTAAAACCGGCCCAGCTTAGAAATAAACATGTGGATATCTGAAGAGCGAGGTACTTCCCCGCCTTCCTCTACCCCATCTCCTTCCCCTCCTCACTTCCTTCAGTCACATAAGATACCCCAATCGGTGATGCCATAGTCTCACTCCGGACAGTTGCGACTCTTGTACGGTACTTTTTTTTTCACTTATAAATTTTTTAATCATAAATTATCTTTTCAGCTTGATTTTGATACCGACCTATACGATAGACGAAGACGTCACATGTTCGAGACAATAAATGAATTTGCAGAAGATTTCTATCACCGTATACATATTTCTTATGAACCCATCATAAGCGATTCAAGTGAAGAATCACAGTATCAGGGTTCGGTAAACAAACCTTCTTTAAAACAAAATGAACGTACTCCTGAAGAATATTACGGAAAACGAAATAATGAAAATCGGTATGAGTTTTATGCATACGAAATTAAACAAGACCCCAATAGTGGGAGAGAATATCGAATTCCATTTCAAGTTAAGCAGCCTGAAAATTCTTACAACAATGCACCATATTCTTACCTTACTAACGATGAGTTATATAATGGAATCAACAAAATCATAGAGACTCTGCCTTACATTTACGATACTCAAAAAGTGGGAACTTACAGCCATCCTAGTGGTATTCCAATAGACTACGATAATTCTCTCAGGCATCCAAGTAATGTCCAAAGCAATTATGATAATCATGGTGCAGGTACGTCCAACCACAATAATTATATTCCAACTAGTTATGATACTCATAATGCAGGTACCCATAACCAACACATTAATGTTCCTAGTAATTACGATACTCATGGTGTAGGCACATACAACCATCCTAGTTATGCTCCAAGCCAATACGATATTCATGGTGCAGGCACGTACAACGACCCGAGTAATGTTCAAAGCAATTATGATATTCATAGTGCAGGCGCGTACAACCACCATAATAATATTCCTATCCATTTCAATACTCATGGTGCAGGAACGTACAAGCCCGCTTCCCACAACATTCAGATAACCCAGAACCATAACGCACCCGATGGTTATAACCAGGTTCCGATTGCACAAGATTATTCCGAAGCAAGTGTCAATTATGAATATTATAAAAACCCAATGGTTTTACCAACCTTACCACCAAATGTTCTGCCCCATATACTACCATATGAACAGCCTTTTGCCCAACCCTACGGACTACCACATGAACCACCAATCGTCTTCCTACCAAGAGTGTTATCCCACGAACCTCCAACTTTACCTCAATCCGACGTTAAACCAACCACACCCCCAACCTTACCATACTACATACCACCAACTGTACTCCCAAGTACACCATCCACTGAACCTCAAACCTTACCACCAAGTGCATCTATCGAAAAAATCCCCAACATTGATGTTAACCCTTATCAGTACCAAAAAATAACAATTGGATATCCGGATGAAACAACCGTACAATCCATTTTACAAAAGAAAAACGTAGCAGAAACCGGCAATTATGAAGAATCTGATAAAGCTGCCACAACTATTCCACCTCAAACTAATTACTGGCGTGGAAGTGATCAATTATCATTAAACAGTTATCAACATACTATATACCATCAACCAATTAATCCCCCAGAAAGCTCATACTTCAGGGATTATATTGTCGACGAATATAATCAAAGAAAGCCCATGGTCTTTCATGACCACTCTCTTAATGAAGATTCGTTGCTTGTACGAAGCAATTTGAAACACGTCAATAATCCTCGAAGTGATAAGACGGATTCATTGAGTTACATCAAAGAAATAGCTTCCGACAAAGATGGAAAACTAGAAGATAGTTCGGAATTTTTAGAGCACGAACCAACAATCAATGGTTCTAAACAATCGATCGTTGAGGGTGAACAAAAGTCGAAACACTCTATACATTCAACTGTTGTAGATGAACAAAAGCCGAAATATTCTACAAAAGTGGTTGTTGGTAACGAACAAAAGAATCATTCTACAAAGTCAATCGACGAAAATGAACAAAAGTTGAAAAATTTCACACAATCGACTGAAGAAGACGAAAAAAATGTTAATACTTCTACACAATCAATTATTGAAGGCAAGCAAGAGTTTAATCATTCTGCACAAAGGATTGTTGAAGACGAAAAAAATGTTAATACTTCTACGCAATCAATTATTGAAGGCAATCAAAAGTTTAATCATTCTGCACAAAGGATTGTTGAAGACGAAAAAAATGTTAATACTTCTACACAATCAATTATTGAAGGCAAGCAAAAGTTTAATCATTCTGCACAAAGGATTGTTGAAGACAAAGAAAAATTGAATTATCCGAAACAATCGACTGTTGACAGCGAACAAAAGTTACATCATTCTACACAACCGATTGTTGAAGACAATAAAAAGATAAAACATCCTACACAATCGATCGTTGAAGATGAACAAAAGTTGAATAATTCTACACTGCTTAATGAAGATGAACAAAAACTGAATCGTCCCACACAATCAAGTTTTGAAGCTGAACAAAAATTTGAACCTAACGATGATAAGAGTAGAAATAGTACAGACAACCCCAAGATTAGAATAGTTGGGGGAAAGTTAAGTGAGCCAGCTGCCTGGCCGTGGATGGTGGCCATTTATAGAGATGGTGTATTCACGTGCGGGGGAGTCCTGATCAGCGACTCTTGGGCATTATCAGCTGCTCATTGTTTCGATAAGTATGAAAAAAACTCTCTTAATTTCTCGTATGTCTTTTTTCATGATAGGCATTTAATTAATCTTAGTACAATCAAAGCAATTTCCGCTGTCCAAATATAAAACGCTGATTATAACATTTTTCTGCATAGATTCTGGAAGCACTACTACGAGGTCCAGGCCGGCATGCTCCGCCGCCTATCCTACTCCCCTCAAGAACAGGCCATCCCCGTGTCCAACATCATGGTGCACGACGAGTATGACAAGGAGAGCATGCAGAACGACCTCTCGCTGGTGCGGCTGCGCGAGCCCGTCACGCTGAACCGTTGGGTACGGCCTGCCTGCCTACCGTCCGAGGCCTCTGCGGGACACAACTGGAGATGGGGACCAACGCCGGGCTCCATGTGCACGGCTGTGGGATGGGGGGCTACGGTAGAGCATGGACCTGACCGTGAGTTTATTGTTACCCAATATCATTTCTGAACTCCTGGAATTTCTGAAACAACGAGTGCAAACTCGACTAACTCGATCGACTCTTTTTTCTTTGGAATGTCTAGTTGCGAAGTTATAGCGAAAGAATTGTTGAACATAGATAAAGTGTGAATATGTGCCAAGTGATGGTTGTATGAGAAATTATTATCTCTGTCTCTAAACGTTTGTAATGACACAAAAGGCTGCATAGTATTATATAAGATAAAATAACGCGAAGTTTCATGACGGTTAAAAAACTGTCGGCATTTGTGGATGGTTTTAAATAGCTGGTACGCAGAAAAAATATATATACTTATGTTGGTTATTCCCAGACCTTACATTCTAAGAATAAACTGTTTAAAAATAGCCTTAGCAATTAATAAATAAAAATTGTAATTAAAAAAAGCTCTACGGTTCTCAATTATTAAGTCTTAAAATAGAAGTCCACTTCAAAATTTCCATAAAGTTTAATAATGCGACACGAAAATCTTTTGATTATTATTGGGACCGACATTTCAAAATATTTCAATTAAACGATAAGCTTTTTGAGAGTTTTGAGAGTTTTACAAAGTTTGTGGGAATAATAATAATCTTTTTACCGCCAGCATAATTGGCAATTTTCAAATACCATTGCAAGGTTACTGCGTACTGTACATTTATTAATATTGTAACCACAATCATTTATTTTAATTTTCAAATCTTTTTTTAACCGTCAGAGTTAAAAATAAGGAAGGTTATGGGATTACAGTTAATTCAATTTGTTTTCTAGCTGATCATATGCGAGAGGTGCAGGTACCAATCCTATCCCACTGCAAGCACGATGAAGACAAGCAGGGAGACGAGATCTGTGCTGGTTTCCCTGAAGGTGGGAAGGACGCTTGCCAGGTAATCAAAATTTTGGGAATAATAACAGTAATTTTTTATCGATCATCAATGGTTTTTGAGTGACAATCGAGATTGAATAATTAAAAAAATAAAATAATAAAAAACACGACATTTTTAATAGTACTTGTATATGTTTAATTTTTAATTTTTAATTAAACATATACAAGTACGTGTCTAATGTCTATATAAATGAAGCAAAAAATATGTTTGCATGAAGATGAAAAAACTCTCAGTCAAACAGTTTGCTTCGGCGCCATGAAAATTACTGGAACAGATATTTATGTCGGGAATTTATGGGTAAACGCGACTACCTAAGGCGGAGAGAGACAGCGGGAGGAATTATTTATTAATTCGAAATTTAGGTTATTTCTATTTTAGTTTTTAATTCCCAGAAAGCTTTTACATAAATAGCACATCTTTACATAAATAATACATAATAAGTGAAATCATAGAAAATAAATAATTGTATTAAATACAAAACACAAGAAATTAAATAGAAAAAAACACCGCTATACAAATAATGAACACAAAAATAATAATTATTATTATTAAGAAACAAAATTTACGAAATACGGTGGTCAGGTAGTTTTACAGAAAAAAAAGGTTTATCAATATGGTTGGAATAACTATTTGATAGGTTTCGCAAAATTCACCAAACTAACGTTAAACACATCAATATAACCCAAGTATAGGGCGTTCATAAGCTTTTGCAATTCAAGTACATAATACTCAATAAAAAGGAAACTACAAGTCGTATGAAAATTAATGTTTATTTTTATAAAAGTAGACAAACGGGGATTTCATTTCTTAAAAACAATGTCGTCAATGACCAAGATTTTTAAAAACTCATTTGACACAGCTTATGGGATGATATCAGCAATCTCAAGAAGAATATTCGTCTTAAGTTGGGATATTGTGGCTAGTTTATTCGTATAAACCCGACTTTTTAGATGACCCCATAAAAAATAGCAGGTTGCCCCATCTTGCTGCATCCAAGTCCTGGTATTGAGCTCAGGGAATTGCTGCATCTTTGGTAGGAGATATTCTTTCAACGTCTTAACATAGTCTGAAGAATTGAAATTGACGGATTTGCCACGCGAGTCTTCCAAAAAGTGTGGTTCGATTAAGCCCATTGATGACATAGTCACCCAAACCATCATTTCTGGAGAATGAAGAGCCATTTGGTGTTTTATTATAGAGTTTTCCTTGCTTCAAACCCTGCACTTTTGTTTATTAACATACCCGTTCCAATGAATAGGGGCCTCTTTCGAAACACATTGTTCAAACTGGGGAACTTTTCAAACATTATGCCAACGAATATTTTCCTTAAAATCAAATCATTTGGTTTTAATTTCTGCACCAAATAGATCTTATAAGGGTGTAATAATTGTAAATCTAATTTCAATATTCGACGCAAAATTGATCTGGGTATCGCCAAGCAGCCGAACGCTTTCGTTAACTTACGCGAAACTTCGTCGCTACTCCTGTTCCGTGGTCGTTTTATTTTTTTCTCATTTAGGGTTGAACCGGTTGCCAATAATCAACACAAAACAGGCGATGAACATTTACGTAGGAATCATTATTTTTATAAAACTATTTTACGTAGAACGCGCGATGTTCCCCCATAAACCGAATTATTGTGACTAAATTTCCAAGAACCGATATCTCCCCCGCAAGCTGCAAGCGATTTCAAAAGTGCAAAAACTAGTGGACCACCCTATATTTGTTTCCCATGGTGTGAAACCGCGTTATCGGGAATGATAAAATTATCCCGCAATGTGATAAACATAATGATTTTAGCGAGAAAAATATGTATATTTTAAATTTACATGGGCTTCGCATTTATCAAAATCAAGTGAAAAATGTGACTTTTTTCTATCCGTCTTACGTGTGTTTTACAAAATATAAAAATTAAATCACTTTTCAAAATATCAGTAAAATATTTTGAATTCTTTCCGGTGCATTGTTTCAATAAACTTAACCAAAGTTTTGTATTAAAGGTAGTGTTTATGAAAAACTGAGACTGCATCTTATTATTATATATTTAAAAAAAATTAATTTATTTTAATGAAATTATATGCCATATTTACATCCATTAATGCTACATAATTTCTAGTACTTAATATTCATTATTTGCATAGCCCCGTTTATTGTGTTTAACTATGTATTCTTATTGTTATTAAAATGTTTAACTCCTACACCAAACACAAAAGTTAGTTTTTTCATTGGCGTAACTTAAAAAGGAAGAATTAAAATAATGTGTGTATATCCATTTTTTCTTCACTTTTTAAAGAAAAGACTTCAACGTATTTTTAGATGATATTGAACATTTAAAAATATTTTGTATAACACGTAGGGCGGTCAGAAATAAGTCAGATTTTTGATTTAATTTTGATAAATGGACTGGAAGTGTTTTTCTCGTTAAACACATTATATTTATTGTATTGTGTAATAATAATAATATCATTATTTCGAATAACTAAATAATCCCTCTCCTCCGTCCCTCTTAGCTTTAATCTTGCAGCATAGTGTCCATGAGCCATGGAGCTCCGACATACGAATATATTAAGTGAAGGCATTTTTTCATTGAAAAAAAAAAAGCATTTACTAAGGTCAGAGATTTTACGCTTTGCCAGTCCGTGGGAAGTCTGGTGAAGAAACAGTTGCCTATAAATAACTACATTTAGAGCTTGTTTATTCATTATTCTTATTTCAAATTTAGCGTCAGTTTAATCCTTAATTTCATGAAATTGGTTTAATAGAGGTATAAGTGAGTCATCGTTTCATTTTTTATTTATGGGAATTCAAGTTATAAAATATTATTTTTAGAGTACCTATCAGCATCTTCGTTAAGTGAAAATCTAAATAACTTGTCGCGGAGTTAATATTAATCGTTAACTCAAACCAAAGGGAAGATAATTTAAATGAGAACGTGCGAAGAGTTGATAAAGTTTTTAATTATTTAGTGTAACGCATTGTACAGACTGTTCTAAAAGTGACTGACAGAGATTAATATTTCATACAATTGACAGTGATGTACCGTGCTGGGTAAATTTCATGATCTCAATGAAACACCTATTAATAATTTATTATATGTTGTTACTTATAAATACGATACTTGTAAATAAACCTAAAATCAACTTATAAATACGATAGCGTTATTATCGATTTTATTAGATAAGCGATATTTAGGTCCATACATAAAAAGACCTAACAACAAGAGTTCGATTTACGTTTATAAAAAAAATAAAAATAAAATATTTCCTTTTGTTCGAAATTCCATTATAAATTTCAAACCAATCCTAGATTACATATTCGAGTACGAGTACATATTTTATATCAGACATCTCATTTCCGATCTCACCAACAGATGTTGTCTATTTTCTAGTCAAAAACTTCATTACCAACTATAGAAACTTAAATTAACTATTGTGAAAAAGACTCTTCACTCTTTTTTGAAGTAAAACTTTTAAACTAACATTTGAGATTGCCGCCTCCGGTATTCATCCGTATGTTGAAGGGCAACGGTTATTTTATAAAGATAATGTTTTATATATATTTTTCAAATAAATTCAGGCAGAAGAAATTCTGAACCATCAACATGTTATATATTTGACGATCTTTGCGAAAGAGCTTTAAAAATAATTTGGAATCTTATAAAATAAAATAAAAACCTTTGTTAACTTACCTAGCATGTTAAAGTAATTTTTTTTAATAAAAAACCTTTGTAATTTTTTTCCACTGATTTATTTTCGACCGGACCGGTTTCACCCTATCACGGGCGTACTCTTGTATGGTACTGGTACTGGTACAATGAATACTAGGGTGAAACCGATCCGATCGAAAATAAATGGAAAAAAACTTACAAAGGTTTTTTAATCAAAAAATTAATTTTATTATGGAATTCCACTATGAATTGACAGTTTCAAAATTAAAAATACCTAACATGTGTTAATGTTTATTTGACGTTCGTTTTCGCTTCCATATAAAAAATAATGGGTCAGAACACAATTACTCTTCCGGGCCATCTGGTCACACTCTGTATAACTTTAGAAATTGCATTCACAAAATTACACAACTTTATTCAAACTTTTAGGAAGTTTCATTTAAACCCGTAGACAAGCATTGCGACAGCATGATAAAGTTTTAAAGAAACGTTAACAGGTGTAAATGGAAAACAGCAAATACATATAAATGGAAGACCTTTCAAAGTCTTCAAAAGTTCATAAAATTTAAAAATATATATATTTATTTCTAGGGGGATAGTGGTGGTCCATTCATGTGCAAGAATCCTCAAAACCCTAAGCAGAACTACGTGGCGGGAATAGTCAGTCACGGCGATGGATGCGCCAGGGCCGGAGAGCCAGGGGTTTATACCAGGGTCAGCAAATTCCTGGACTGGATCCGGGAGAACATGGGTAAGTACAAATATAACACATTACACGAATACTTCATTTTTATTTAACTTATAGGACTCTGTAGATTGACCAGCAATCATGAATAATATTTCTCTTTCAGTTGAAGACAACTTTCCAAGCCGTAGACCTCGACAGGACTGTCCGGGATTCAGTTGTGTTTGGGGTGTTCGAAGATGTCTATCGAGAAAAAAACGTTGTGATAAAATTGTTGACTGTCTCGGAGCCGAAGATGAAGTGCATTGTACAATTTTCCAAAGGAAAGGCGGAGAATCGGAATCAAGAACTGAATCTCGTGACGAATCTCATGAATATTTAGGAAAAGCACATGAACGTACAAATAAAATATCTCTAGAGGACTACATTAGCAAAATTGAAAAAAGTATCAGTACGATGGAAGTTGTAATGGCAACATATCCGCCCGATATAGAAAAAGGACATGAACCCATTACAAAAATATTTATCGAAAATACCACAAGTAAAAATAAAGAAACTCTTAGTACACTGAGTGCTGTCATGGCAACCTTTTCGCCTAGTGTAAAAGCACAGAGCATTATTCCCAAAACCCAAGCTTCGAAATTAAGATACATTTTTGAAAAAGAAGATGAAATAGACAATGATCAAAATGATAACATAATTAAAACAAAAAAATATAACAAAGTCGTTGATAGTGAAGAGGCAAAATATCTCAGTCGTGTTTTGGATATTCTGAAACCAAAACAAGAGTCTACAATAACTCGACCCTATTCTGATGATGAAAAAAAATCTAACGTCATTTTAACAAAAAACCTAAAAAAATTTGAAGATTATCATAAATCAAAAAGTCAAAGATTAAGTGAGGAAGGCTCTTTTACAGATAATATGCCCACTACTCCTGTGTTTATTTCATCTGATGATGAAAGAGTTCAAGAGAATCAGAAAAATTTACCAAGTGAAAGCTTTCACGAAGATTTTGGAATGAAAACTGCAAACCAAAACACTGATAGAACCACAACGCTGAAGACAATATCGCCTTCTGATTATAAATTAAATAATAAAGAGGACCATTCAAAACATTTAGAAAATAAAGCCATAAATGGGGATGTTTTGAGTGATTCACCCATCCGCGTAATTAATGCAAAACATGAAAATATGTTTAAAAACGCAGAAAATATGGAAAAAATTACAACAGAAAATAAAGAAATAAATGTTATTAGTACTAATATATCCCTTGATAATGTTAAAACTGATAGCTTGCTGAAACTAACTACTACCGCGGATGTAACAGAAAGTGTAGTAACTCCAGGAACGTCCACGGATGATATCATTCCAATGCCATCTGAAACGGAGACAGAGTTGAGTAGTTTTCTGAATATCTCAAATATTGAAAATAATCATTTGATTGCTGAAAATGATATAATAGAAAATCAATCGTACACAGAAAAAATAACCCTAGAAAACTTAAAAACTTTCTCTCCTCCAAGTCCACCGAGAATGGGAAAAGAATTGAGTAGTTTTATCGAATTATCAAACAGTGAAACAACACAATTATCTATCGAACATGACTTCACGGAAAGTGAACGCACTACACAAAAAATATCCCTTGAAGACATAAAATCTGTTTCATTCCCAGAGCCCACTCAAGTGGCTGAAACTTTAAGCAGCTTATCAAGCAGTGAAAGCAGTCCTACCAAACAAGTATTGCTGGAAATTGATATTCCTACACAAACATCCCTCGGTGATAAAGAATCTACAAAGCTACCTGGAATGGGCAAGTTTTTTAGTACGACCAAACAAGGCTTCACTGAAAATGAGTCTATTACACAAATGCAAACATTTTTGTCTACGAAAATAGCCGAATTTGAATCTACTACAGACATATCTGAGGTCGGAAAGTTAACCATTTCTCCGTCGGAGCCACCTAGAATGGGCAAGGAATTGATTTTCATCCCTCCGACAAACAGCAGTAAAATGACTACCAAAAGAAATCTCCCTAGCACTGTTGAAGATTTTGGTAATAATAACATATTTTCTTCAGCGTTGTTTGATGAAAATCATACGGAAACTCCTTTTGATTTTTTACAAAATAAACCGGTTATAGTTGGTCCCGTCAAACCTTTGACGAAGTTTGTTCTGTTTCCTAATAAAACCAATGGTGTGCTTGAAGAAAAATCTGGAAATTTTGACATAGATCTAAACGACGATTCTAAAATCAACAGTCATGAACCCAGTACGCAAGATGGTAAAAATCTTCCACACATTGGTAAAAAAGAATTGTCTCCTAATGCTCTAAGCGGACAAAATATAGCTAAACCTAATCCACTGTCACCTGCTATGATAGCAAAAGATTTAAACATAATAAACAGCACGCCCATGCCTGCGCATCCAAATCCAAGGCCAACTTTGCCGCCAATTTTCCAATGCAATGTGTAAGTTTATAGCTGAATTCTATTTTCGTATTTCGTTATTTCTCCGATCGTTCTTTACAAGGAAATGTTTTTCATTCCACAACAGGCTGTTACTTAGACATATTCCTAACACAACTTCATTTTAAACCTCTTTGGTATTTAATTTTTCATTTTAATCACCAAATTGTGATATATTGCAGCTGTATCTGTATGTAGGCAGCTTCAGTAAGCAGCCTTTTTGAAAGCGTTTTTAAACTTTATGTATCTTGCAGCTTAAACCAGACCATTCCGATTTCGAAGAAATGTGACATGAAGACAGATTGCGAAGACGGAAGTGATGAATGGGGATGTTCATGTGCTGACTTCCTAATTAGTACCAATCCTAGCGTATTGTGCGATGGTTATGTGGACTGCGCCAATGGAGAAGATGAAGCAAATTGCTGTGAGTATCCTGAAAATTTTATTTAATACTCCGCCTTCTATTTTCCTGCTTAATTTCTAATAATGGGACGCATGACGCGTATTTATAAACCATCCAAATGTATGCGCTCGTGTATGTAAACGTCAATCTTACTTCACAGAATCTTTCTCTTATCATCTTAGTTCAATATGCTCACGTAATAATAATTCTATTCAATCGACGAAAGATGCCTGATAAAATGAAAAAACTTGTTCTAGTGTGTTATTTTATGTAATTTTTTGCGCTATTTTGGTGGAGTCTGGCAGAAAACACGTAGTTGCAAATATTTCTTAGTGGTTTATTTTACACAAATATCATGGAAAGAGATGTACTTTTCATTTACATATATTATAGATTTACCTCTTCATTCCGAAAAGTTTTTTAAAAATCATGAGAAGGTTTAAAATTTTTTTTCAGCGCAGGATGTTTCTATTCATTTGAACCATGGAGCACAATTATCAAAAAATTCTAACTATTGTTGATACGTTTCATTTTCAGATTCATGTCCAGAGAACTACAGTCACTGCACAATAAGTAAGACGTGTGTTCCAGTGAATAAGGTATGCGATCAAGTAAGAGACTGTGCCTACGGCGAAGATGAGTTAGACTGCTGTAAGTTTTTCTTGTCATTATTTTTTTACGCAAACTTTCACAAACATCAATACGGCCCTGGATACTAAAATGCAGTGAAGCGACATACTACGGAAACCACCTCGGGCCAAAACTTAAACCGTTAAGGATCTGTTTGTTTTCCTTTTTAAACTTTCCTACTTTGTTTAAGTGCCTTCACTGTGTAAAGCAAAAATGGTAACATCTCAAATTCTGATCTGCTTTAATTAATTGCAGCACTGATTATTCATTCCTTCCTAATATCAGACAAAACTAAAAACAGTATGGATTTTTTATATACATATTACATGTGTGCAGCAGACATCGATGTTGCCTCTATAGCTCAGTGCTTTAGCGAAGTCGTTCGATTAGTGGAATGTTCCGGAGTTCAAATCCCGAATGTGGCAAAAACCTTTGTCGAGGAGTAATTCTCTTATCTGTATACTCTCTTATTTATATACTCTCTTATTTGCATACTGTCTTTTTGTTGAATACTCTCTTATTTGTATACTCTCTTATTTGCATATTTTAAAAATAAATTTTATTTATGCCTTAAGTCAAATTTGTCAGATGGGTAGTAAATTTAGATGACTAACCTTCATGCATCGTTACAAAGCTTAATTTGTTATTCTGAGAAACTGTTTTTTTTTTCAGTTGCTCTCTACAATGGTGATAAAATAATGATGGATAAAGACTCGCGACCACATCTCAACTTTGAAGGTGTAATTTCGCTGAGAAATCGAGGAATTTGGACCCCAGTTTGCGAAAAAATATGGACCAAAGAAAAGATGGAACTAACTGCCCTGAATATTTGCAGCTACCTGGGCTTCAGGTATTTGCGCATATTTAAACAGAATATATTTATAATAAAATATTTTTTATTAACATTTCTGATTAATTACTTACATACTTTCATCAATTTTTGTTTATGTTTATAATTTGTCTATTCTTACATTATTGTCTTCTAAGTTTATCATTTGTCTACACTTATTATTATTTTTTTGTCTTCTGCGTGTCCTGATGAGGAAAGCTTCGCTTTCGAAACATGTTGATATGTATATATTAAAAAAGTGGTGATTACAAAGTAATTTTCCATTCATTTATAAATAAAAAAAGATTTATAAATAAATTATAAATGACGCCACAAAATAACTATAAATCTATTGATGTAAAAAAATATTTGCGGGAATAAGATTACTTCACATGTAAAAGTGTATACATACTTAAAAAGAAAATGAGCCAACCATTACATTGAAAGGAAATGTAAATTTCATTATGTTGAATTAGATTGTCAATTTCATTTGAAGCACTGATTTAATTGACATGTAACATTTTGTACATAAACCCTGTGATGAATTCGAGTTTTAGCAGGAAAATCTTTTTTTTTATACTTTAAAATAATTCATGTAAATTTGGAGTCTTGAAGGATAAGGGTGCGTTGCGCATCTTAGAACGATTTCGGGGTGGCTGAAAGGAAAGTACCAGAGCTTCATAGAACTCATAGAGAGAGAATTTATTGTAAAAACATTCCTTAATAATGAATTATAACTTGTGACTTGTGAATCCTAAACAAACATATCGAAATCGACGATAACGGGATTATACAAAAACGAACACTTGAACAGAACACATGTGAATATTACAGACTGGGTTACAAGATAAAGGACCCAGAAATATTCCAGTGACGGCGGGTGGTATAAACTCGGCGATGGAAAAATATCCGAAATAATCGTTGATTGGATTGGAGAGTTGTGCAATTTCGGCGTGAATTACGTATTTGGAAAGGGGGAAGCAGATAGAAACATTGTCTAGATTACCATTTTGGGTAAATATAATGATTTACAAGCATATTAATTGACCACATTGGAGTGCGAAAATTTCCGTGAAAATTATGAAAATCGGAAACACTCGAATGTTAGCATAGGGCTAGACGTTACACGCTGGCCAAGGAGGAGAAAAACCTCAAATTGAAAGGAAAACTACAAAGAGTTTTCCGATCACATTAGTTAGGAAAATTTAAGGCAGCAGTAGAGGAGTCATCTTAAATCGGTGGCGCGAACTGAAGTCTATTGCTAAATTAAATCATAAACGAAGGAAGGGCGGGCCATCACATCTTTAAAGGCCAGTGGGGGGGGGCCATCTCAACCCATAATTTAATTTCTTCAAATAATTTCCTTCCAAGCGTTGTTTTAAATGCTTTATTTGGGTAGGTAAAAGAAAAAATATGAAAAAAAAAAAATTTCGATTAGTAGTGAGATTTCATGTTTATGTTATGATTGTTTTCTTTGTTTACCAATTTATTCATTTCCGGAAAATTGACAGTTTGCATTTTATCAGTTTGTACATATATGTAGTTCACGACAAATAAAACCAATTATCGATTTACTCCTTATTACTTTGCCTCTAATAAGATAAGATGTAAAAAATAAAAATGTATAATAACAATATATATAACAAAAAAACCTTTATGACTCAAGTCTGAAAAACATTATTTTATGGCGTTCTTAAGCAGGTGGAAATTAATAATGTCTACACATATTTAGACAAGATAGAACATAAAAATGAGAAAGGATGATATAAACTAATTTATGTTCATATGTAACAGAATTACATAAAACAATTACAACAAAAATCTAATCACTCCATGAAAGTCAGAAAAGCAATATTTTATGGAGTTTTTTTTCATATTTATTTAGCTCGTAATTAATTTATTTTTTTCGTGCAAGAATATCTATGTTTTTTTTCGCCCACCATGTTGCTGTTTCTGTATGGCCCTGTATTATGGCGGATAGATATCATATTATTGAAATTAATTATTACATAGTCTATTCTAACAAGAATGTTGTTTAAGAATTGTTTTACATTGATCCACTTTGAACAGGACACAAGAGCATGTGGAGCGCGCAGGTACATTAAACTGAATCTTATTTAGCAACTCCGGGCATTGAATATTATTGTTAACTACTTCATACGAGAATAATTCGTCTGTGCGATGCCTTCATCCCATACATTTTTTTATTTTTTATTTTACTTAAAATAGAAGATATTGTGTAAATTGGTTACATGTATTCTAATATAAACATAATTTATCTTAAACAATCAAAAAAATTACATTTTAAGTCACAATATAAAAATTACAAATTACGAAATTAAAAATGGCACTTTACAAATATTCATCACTACCTTCTTAAATTTCAACACATTTTCCTCTTCTTTTATATTGGCCGATGTTTCTTGAAAGGTCATCACCGCTCATATGTTTGGCGATTTTATCTTCTTTTGAAAGGGAAGTCTTATTTCATTTTTTCTTCTCAAGAGTTGCTATGGCTGTGTTTATGTTTAGTAATTTAAAATATTGTTGGCCATTAAACATTTTAAATAGAAAAAACTTTACTATTTAAGTAAGTATTTCGCTAAAAAGACAATATGCTCAGATCCCTTAACATTTTGTAAACTTTGAATATATGTTTCGTCTTCAAATTATTCTCATAATAATAATAATAATACTTGGACTATTTATATAGCGCCGTTTTTGTAAAAAAATCACCTCAAGAGTGGCTTTATTTTACAAAACTGTTAGTCTTCTAAAACCCTCCTCTTTTGACAAGAACAAAACACTGCTACAAGAATTAATATCAGGAACAATGATGGCATTATATATAGCTTTATGGGATTCTACACTATCATCTTCTTATGCTCGTACTTTCGAGTAGTGAGACTTTTTTGGTGATTTTCTTTACAACATATACGAGGTGTGTTCAAAAGAATAGGTGAATTTTGAATTTTCGCGGGCTGTGTACATTCGATTATAGATTTTTTTTTTGTTATGATGGTACACATATGTTTATCATATGTTGGCATTATCAGCCATTTTGGATTAGTGGTTTGTTTTTGAGTTTATTTATCATATACGAGGTGTGTTCAAAAGAAAAGTTGAATTTTGAATTTTCGCGGGCTGTGTACATTCGATTATCGATTTTTTTTCGATCATGTGTTAGCATTATCAGCCATTTTTGATTAGTGGTTTGTTTTTAACAACTGGAAAGGTTAGTCACGTTATGTGAGTTTTTTGATTTTTTACATTTGAAGAAAATGGATTAAAGAATATGTATTAAATTTTTGCGTTAAAAATGGAATAAACTGCTCCAACGCACTTAAAATGTTGACTGTGCATTCAGCGAGTCTACTTTGTGTCAAAAAAGTGTTTATAAGTGGTACAAGTGGCTTTACAGAAGGCCGAGAAGATGTTAATGACGATGAGCGTCCTGGAGTTGCAACCACGTCAACAAACGAAGAAAACATCGAAACATTGAATAAAATGGTTTTGGAAAATCATCGAATCACTATTAGGGAAGTTGCAGAGGATTTTGGCATATCAATCGGCTCATGCCATGCAATTTTCTCGGATGTTTTGGGCATGGAACGTGTGCCAGCGAATTTTGTTTCGAAGTTACTAAATTTTTAGCAAAAGCAATGTCGCATTAGCGCTGGTCCTCGGGAGTTGTTGAATGACGTCAACGACGATCCAGATTTGCTCAAAAGGGTCATAACTGGTGATGAAACGTAGGTATATGGTTATGACGTAAAAAACCAAGGCCCAATCATCCCAATGGAAGCGGCCAGAAGATACAAGAAAGAGACAAGAGCGAAAAAAGCACGCCAAATTCGATCAAATGTAAAGGTTTTGCTCACTGTTTTCTCCAATTACAATGGCGTGGTGCATCATGAGTTCTTGCCAACAGGTCATGCGGTTAATAATGAATACTACAAGGAAGTTATGTAACGTCTGCGTGAAGCAATATGGCTCAAACGATCGGAATTGTGGAAAAACAAATCATAGATTATGCATCACGATAATGCACCAGCTCACACATCAATGCTTGTTCGTGATTATTTGGTCAAAAACAACACCGTAATCATACCTCAACCACCGTATTCACCAGATTTGGCTCCCTGCGACTTTTTTCTATTCTCGAAACTGAAGAGACCAATGAAAGGAAAGCGTTTTGCCACAATTGATGAGATAAAGTCAGAATCGAAGAACGAGCTGATGGCCATACCGAAAAGCGAATTCCAGAAGTGCTTCGAGGATTGGAAGAAGCGCTGGCATAAGTGTATTATATCTGAGGGGGATTACTTTGAAGGGGAAAAAATGGATATTGATGAATAAATAAATACTTTTCGAAAAAATTCGAAATTCACCTTTTCTTTTGATCACACCTCGTATTGTATTTATAGATAATTACTATTTTTTTATTATTTCGGATACTTCCTTCAAAATTTCTCATTATGGAAGGAGTATCTACTATTATTTTATTATATGTATTCATAAAATTTGGTTTTGATTAGATTTAATCAATTTGCCAATATCTCATTTTTGTATCCATATGAAATAATTTATGTTTCTTTTTGCATTCAGCGATTTTGAATTCTACAGTCAAGTTTTACTAAAGAACAGCGTTCGGTATGAATTCATCCGGCGAAGGAAAGGCGAACCTCCTAAGCTTCGAACAGTGGAAATAAAGACCGACAATGAAACCACAACAGCTGAGCCAATCCACTCTCGAACAGCCAGTGAGATATTCATGCCTTTTCCATCGGACTCCGGCTGCCTGGGGCTATTCGTTCGATGCCATCAAGGACTTAGTTCCCATCCCAAGGATCACATGATTCAACATCCCTCAAAGGGAATTATGAAAGAGGACGCTGTGGACAGGGAGATTCAGGATCTGTACCTTTGGCCGTGGGTGGGAAAAATGTACTCAGAGGGATATTATAAATGCACCGGTGTATTGGTAGACTATTCCTGGTTGCTGATACATAACACGTGCACATCCGAACTCAGGTAATTAATTTATAATTATATTCGATGTGATATATTCACTATGTCTCTAATATCGGCTATATGTCCATTATCAGGCTACTTTCTAATGAAAATATATTTATAAATGAATTCTTTCAAATTATTTGGCAAGTGAAATGTTTCGATGGATTCTAATAAAACGATGTCGCATCGGGACATGACTGCAAAAAAAATTCCGAATTCAAAGGGGATAAATCGAATTTTTTAATAATTTTTTTTCCCAAGTATTTAGAGATTGGAATATTATTTTGTTATTCCCTGGTAGGTAATTAAAATAACAGAAAGAAGAGATGAATCAGGTGCATTAAACAGTTCTAAAACCCAATTAGTTTCGTCGTTTATCTTGAAATAAAGGCGTGGTGGGAGAACCACTTAATAATAATTTGTTTTACGCTTACATGCTCTCCAAATGAAGTTATAAGAAAGTTACTTCCTAACGCCCGCCTTCGCTTTAGTGTCAAAGCTATTTCTACGCGTGGGAGGCGGGACTTTTATTAGCAAGAGAACTGCGAACACTGTCAATTTTCATTAATTATCTTCAATAAATATATTTTAAAGGTATTGAAACTTCTTTGATGACATTTCCTCTTATCTGATATCCTTTGACGTTACCTGGATTCAGAATTGAAAACGAAAAAAGAGTCTTTTCTTTTTGAATTAATACGAAAAATCCACGAGTTTTTGATTGAAAATATTAGTTTGTATAAACATTAGCCCATCTTCCACAGTATTCATTGGGAGGTGATAGCCGGCTTTGCGGCATGTATAAGTAAAGTGACAAGATATACATCTACGATAATGACCTCATCGTGCAACCCCATCTTCCAGATTCTTAAAACTGAGAAATCTGCCATCTAACAAAATTATAATGATTGTATGGTTTATTGCTTTTTTAGCGTGCAAACAAATCTAAAATTTAAATAGATTCATGCTTGTGTAGTGGTGTACTGTATCGTAGGATTACTGCTAGGTAAGAGAAGACTGCGGGCGGGTGTTCTTAACTAGTTGGAACCAATTTTTACTACTATCGGTGTGCATAAATACACTCTAACGTGTACTCTTTAAAATTATTTGCCTGTCTATACCATGTTATAAAAATATTAAAAAATATTCTATATTATAGAATGGGTGAGATTGTACTTCACTCCCGACGTCCCGGAAGGAAAGAAAAATTGTTAAACAAAAAAATAGAAAATCTTTTGAAATTCTACAACGATTTTATTTAAATGCCTCTTTTTTGCACAAGCCTCTTAATATAAACGATGTATCCTAGTTAAGTCCAGACAGGGAAGGGTTAAATTTCCCAGTGGTGGTGACTTAATTAGTCCCTAGAGTGCAACTGAGGAAAAATTGGAATTGATAACGTTCAATATAATGTACATTTATATCGTTGTAAGGGCTTATGGTAGAAAAAACGAGAGGAGGTTACCAACTTTTTGTAGAATTTATTCTAAATAGTACCTAACCATAATTTGTTACAAAATGACACAAAAATTTCTCCAAAAAACGTACAACAGGCTAGGGAGATATATAAGAAATATGTTAGTAAATGCACAATTGCTGGATATTAAAGAAACAAATCACAAACATAAAAATTCTTAACTTAACTTGTACTATCTGAGTGAGTGATATGAGTAGTTTTATTTTCGTATTTTCAAAAATAAAATATTAATTCTCAATGTGTATGTTTTTGTTTATTCCAGCTGGGAATACGATTACATCACCGTTGTACTTGGAAGCAAAAGGTCTATTCCAAATATCGACGGACCTTACGAGCAAGTCATCGAGGTGGACGGATATAAAAAAATATCCTTCTTCTCCACTACCCTGCTTCACTTGAAACAACCTGCCTACATGTCGAGATACGTGAAACCTATCGCAATGCCGGAATAGTAAGTGCTTGTCGTTTTTTTGTGATTATGAAGGTTCCATATCAATTCAACACACGTATGAATCGGAAAACTTTAGAAAGTGATGTAAGATTATTTATATTATTATTATCATTAAAAGCTAGAAAAAAGCTTCCCTGATAACCTAATCTTATCTTACCT
This sequence comes from Halesus radiatus, assembly GCA_022606495.2. NCBI lineage: Eukaryota > Metazoa > Arthropoda > Insecta > Trichoptera > Limnephilidae > Halesus > Halesus radiatus. Next base: position 87,232 of record JAHDVE020007923.1, on the reverse strand, counting down.
TATTAATCTTTTTAAAAATAATAATAATAAAATATATTTTTTAAATGCATAATTACATTGGGTATTTGGGCTATTTTTTTCGTACTTTCAATGACTTTATAACACTTATAATGTGCGCCAATTCATACATGTATTGAATTAAGGTCTATTCACATCTATTGATACCGCGCAGTTCAGAACAGTACAGTACAGATACGACAACATCAGTTGCTTACATTGTCTACGAGCACATTCACATTACAGCGTAAGCGTAAAGTATCCGCGCGTTCGGTCGAGATTGTCGGCTAGAATATTTTGACTGTGCTGGTGACTGCCGGTGGCGATTACACCTGCGCAGTTAATATGAACATATACCGTTAGCACTGCCATCTTTGCATCGCCGTCAGTTGGATTCAATAGACGCATATAATGCTAAAATCAAGAAGATGAACAACGAAGTATTGATTGAATTGGTCAGGAAAAACGATAATAAATATAGGTATAGGATTATAAAATCCTCAAACACTTTGTGGCGGATGCTAACACTTAGTTGATAGCTCAGTTGATAGCCGTACTTCAGTAATCCAGTCACCGTTCGCGACATTACCCAACTTCCCCTTTCAAAACCCAGTCACTTTCAAAAGCAGTACCAATTTGAAAAATGTGAGATTGAAGGAAGTTTATAGGGAAATTAGTTGGAGAAGAGGAAAATTCGCTAGTTGCTAATAGTAACTAAACCTAGGTCTAGCCATTTCGAAATTTCACTTCTGAATGGTGGTATATCGCTATATCGGAGGTATCATCTACTCAGTATCGAAACACAAAATATCATATAACTAGTATTATATAATTATCATGTATATTAAATTGTGAATATGGAAAAACCATTGAATAGATAATAAAAGGTAAAAGTTCTTTCCATATCATTTAGAAAGAAACCCACTGTAGCCTCGTTTCGTACATAACTTAGTATCTTTTGATTCTAGACCCGAGAGAGCCAATGAAAATATACTATTTATAAGCGCTTTATCTGCATTGCATATCGCCATTCCATTTGATCGAAAAGAAATGATGATTTTTCTATTTGAAATTTAGGAAAAGAATGGTCAACTTTTGTCAAAACACGTCCACATCGCATTTCTTGTGGTCTTCTTTATTCTATGGTAAAAACCAATTTACCAATTTTCATTCGCCCTTTATCTTTATCACGATTAATTTATCATCTAATTGGATAAATTAGTTTTATGTGGAGATATTTCTAGAGACCAGATCCAATTTCAACGCAATATAATAAAAATAAATTTTCACAGAGTGAATTCCCATACCGTACCCATTAATGTATTATATTTAGATGAAACATAAAGCGAAAAGGTGGTAAGTACTTAGTGGAGGGTAAGTTCCGTCAACGCCTGCCGTACTGCGTTCGCTCGACGACAGACCGGCAAAGAATGGAAACAACACACCGCTCTAGCGTTATCATAGTGGAACCCGTTTCGACGAGATATTATATTCACAATAGCACCTCTAATGACCGTACAGTGAAGGTGAAACATTTTCCAGAATACAAAGATGAAATTATAACTCAATTAGAAATAATTGCGACCTCGTTAGTATCTGAGTTGGCAAACGTGTCTGGTTCCCATCGACGAAAGATTGGTTCAATTCATCTGCTAGGGAAGTCCTCCATCATTTCACAAGCAACATTTCCCGCTTAGAGTGATGGTTGCAGGATTTTTTTAAAATATTGTTAGGTTATTCTTTACCCGGGAATGTTTGCCTTTCTTTAGAAAAAAAAATTGTACAATGAAAAGCCACAATAATTGTTTCCATTTTGAATATTTTCAGTGACATGTCAAAAGGAGGTGAAGATGACGTTTGTATCGTCGCTGGAATAGACGAACATGGAAACGCCTTATCAATTTTCCTAAATTCCGTCAACATCAATTGCGGATACACTAATCGATGCTTTGAAAGGAAACAGTTCCCAAAAGAATGCGATGTAAGTAAATTGATAAAATGTCATAAACATTCCTGATCCGTAACCAATTACTTCATATTTCATGTATTAAAAATCAGTCCCCACGGATACTATTTTGGTATTTGCGTTATATTGTTCTGGTGTGAAAGAGAAATATTCTACATTAATAATTGAAAACCTACAAAAACGACAGACCATTAAAATTCGAAATAAATTTTTCGTTCCCGGAATTGATTTAAACTTTAAATACATTTACAAAAAATCAAAAAATAAAACCAAAAGGTTGTGTTATAATACCAAATTCTAGAACGGCGAGCTTTTGGCGTTATCAAATTTGCACAACGTTTCTGTCTGAAAGTCTTTGATCAGCGCAACTTCCACCTCTCAGCAAGTCCTTTTCCAAAGTTTGTCCCTTCGGCACCGGTGCATAGTCGGGAAACACGCCAAACCTGCGCTCAACAATTGTCACATAAGAACTGGTCGTTTCTACGAATCGTTCTTCAATTCAACAGCGCGGCTGTGGAAGGATTTTCCGACCTCTGTGTTTCCTCCTTCCTACAACATGTGCCTCTTCAAAACCCGTGTTCACTCCTTCCTTTTCTGAAAAAGACCCTCCATACACCATCCCCAAAGATGTCATAGGCCCTAAGGGAAATTGTAAAAAAAATTAAATAATAACAATTCAAGATTATATTAATAACTCTAAATGAAACATGAAACCGAAAAGACACAGAAAATAAAAAGGTAACGGTAGCAGCTGGGACTCGAACCCAGGACCTCATGGTCTATCCGGGAGTGTCTTTTCGGTTTCATGTTTCGTTGTGAGAATTGTTAATATTATCTTCAATGATTAAAAATATGATATAATGAAGTTTATGAGCTTCAATAAGTTATTCCAAAAGTTATGGCCTTGAAAATTAAAAAAAGACTCCGCTATCGTGTGTAGGTACCAAATAATATTCAATTACAAAAAATATTTTTAAATCTACAGCCAAACCGGGTAGTAACTACTAGTAATAAATTATAATTATTGATGAAAAAATATTGTGCAAAAAAAAAACTTTTTCAACCGATAACCGAGCCTTATCAATAATATGTATTCTGTCAGTAATGAATAATATCTAATTTTGTTTACAGCATTCCTTCGGGGGGCTGTCCCAAAGCACCGCGGCCTGGAGCGGTATCTTGGTGTGCCACCGGAAACAGGGTTGGTACCCTGCTGCCGCCTATAGCGATCCCCTCGGCCCCTGCGGGTTCCGGGGACTGACAGCCCTGGAGGACCTGGCGCGCATACGGGAGGATATCATCGTGGCAATCGGTAATCCAACAATGTCTTCATCTTATTTTTTTTGTTTAACTTCTCCTAAATACTGTACTTCGTCTTCTTCTTCATATTCTCCCAAATCCTTTTCTTCTTCTTCTTCTGTTTCATCTATGTCTTCTATTTGATATTCTTCAATTGTTTTCAATTCTTCATATTTTTCTTGGTCATCCTGCTTCAATTTATTTTAATTAAAACAAAATAACTTTGTATACATCACTTTATTAATATACAATATTACTACATGTTTCGTGAGCGATGCTCACATCTTCAGGTATCAATGTATAAATTTATTATAACATTTATTATAGCAAATTTATTACTTAGCATTTTCTTAATACGCTTCGCAATGTTCTACTTAACATCCTTCTACAGCTTCACCTTCGTCTTCTTCGTCAGCTGTTTCGTAAACTTATCACACCTCTTCTGATTTACTTCTTAATACACTCATTCTTCTGAGGTTAATTGAAATTTTCTTCTATACCACATTCTTACTTGTCTCATTGATCTCCTGTCGTATATTCAAATATATTGAACTTCCTGGTATGCTCATGATGCATGAGGTTCGCCTTCTGCCATCAGTGCTTGCTTTTTTACATTCCAGACTGAACAGTCCTTCATTGGGAAATGTTGGGAAATGGTTTTGCAAACTTATCTTCGTTGGACGAGTGGTTGTGATTCGATTCCCACCAATGTTAAAAAATACTTCTCGTAGAGAGCAATTACTTTGTGGTTAGGCATCGTTAATACTCTTAATAATCGCCGTAATTTGTCCTACAGCCCACATTAAGCGACCTTGAGGTGATTTTCCCACGAAAACGGCGCTATAGAAGTAATCCAATTATTATTATTATTATATTATTATATTAGATATATTTCCCACTACTTTGTAATCCCTCTCTCCTTTGACGTTCTGTTTCTTTCTTTTTTATATGTTGTGCCATTCTATTAGGTACATATAAACATATCTCTGTCTCACTGTTCCATTACTTCGTTTTATATTTCGTCTCCCTCTTATTATATTTTGTATGACTCACCAGAAAGGAGTGTAAGGAGAATATATGATGTGAATGTGAATGGACAAAGAAGCAGAGGACGCCCGAGTAAAACATGGCGAGACCAAGTGAACCAAATACTTGAGTCAGGCCATGTCAAACAAAAGTCAAAATAAGAGAAGAGTATTTTTTTAAAACATATTTTGAGAAATTGTGCGTAACTGCATCGGCATTTTATGAGAAACGTCGATAAAATAACATTTGAATGTATAGCGCCGTTTTATATTAAATATCACCACAGTGGCGATTAGTAAATTAATGTACTAATATTAATTTGTCTAGTTTATATTACGGGGAAATTGAAGAAATAATTTAAATATTATATTTTAATCATTTTATTGCTTCACAGAAAAATTGTTCTCATTCCATATGGACGTTACTCGGTGTACGAGACGTGTAGTTCCGCACAAGGGAGTGTATATATTTAGGCACCGGCACACAGTGACGCATCACTATTGTGATTCGCTAGTCCTCCTGAGAAAGGTGTTTGGTAGTTTCCAAGTGGGGATGTCGTCGCCCGGAGCGTACTTGATTTGTAGCACCCGCCAGAATGGTCGATCGCTTGAGGTGGTGTCAGCTGTCATATGAGCGAGGTTTTCTGCGTATCTGGGACGGCATTTGGGTCGGATCAGTCGCTGCAAGCTCGTAGGTAGGCTGGGTGGCTGTCGGGCTCAGGTTGCGGCATATCCGGGGACGGTTTTAGAATCGGACCGGTCGCTGCAAGCTCGTAGGTAGACTGAGGGCTGTCGGGCTCAGGTTGCGGCATATCCGAGGACAGCTTTAGGGTCGGACCGGTCGCTGCAAGCTCGTAGGTAGGCTGGGTGGCTGTCGGGCTCAGGTTTTGGCATATCCGGGGACGGCTTTAGGGTTGGACCGGTCGCTGCAAACTCGTAGGTAGGCTGGGTGGCTGTCGGGCTCAGGTTGCGGCATATCCGGGGACGGCTTTAGGGTTGGACCGGTCGCTGCAAACTCGTAGGTAGGCTGGGTGGCTGTCGGGCTCAGGTTTGGCATATCCGGGGACGGCTTTAGGGTTGGACCGGTCGCTGCAAGCTCGTAGGTAGGTTGGGTGGCTGTCGGGCTCAGGTTTTGGCATATCCGGGGACGGCTTTAGGGTTGGACCGGTCGCTGCAAACTCGTAGATAGGCTGGGTGGCTATCGGGCTCAGGTTGCGGCATATCCGGGGACGGCTTTAGGGTCAGACCGGTCGCTGCAAGCTCGTAGGTAGGCTGGGTGGCTGTCGAGCTCAGGTTGCGGCATATCCGGGGACGGCTTTAGGGTCGAACCGGTCGCTGCAAGCTCGTAGGTAGGCTGGGTGGAGTGAAGATCTCTCACTTGGTGAGAGGAGCAGGTCGAGTAGATTGAAGATAAATGATGGTGGCAGATTTCCACGGTGGAGTAGCGTTACAGTGGGGATGTTACTTGGTCGGAGTCGTGAGCGGGAATCAAGAGAATGTACCACCTCTGTGGGTTTTTATTTATTTAGAAGAAGGCTTTTACATGTTGATACATTTATCACATAGTTTTTTACAAGGAAATATAATAATGTAGACATAAAATAATAAATAAGTGTAAAAGAAGTAAGTAGATACAATATAACAGTGTGTACTTACAGCGTAATTATCTCAATGAATAATCGTTTAACCTGTAGTTACATTATAACAGCAGGTTCTAAAGAAGGGTATAAGAAGTAGTTTAGTGCATAATATAATAACAGAAGTTTAAAAGAAGTGAGAAGGTAGATACTATGTAAGTAGCTAGTTTCAGCGCAATAGGTGGGTTATAAATGCAGTAGATTTATAATTACTATGACTTTGTAAAACATGAACAGTTTATAATATACGAGGTGTGTTCAAAAGAAAAGTTAAATTTCGAATGTTTTCGAAAAGTTTTTTTTTTCATATATTTATTAGACATAATTAATAACATTGTTTACATGGTTATAGCAAAAGTGTATTTAAGTACAATTTTTATTTTTTTATTAATAAATAATCCTTTTAGTTTCCTTTTTTCAAATTTAATACCTCCCTAATTGAGAAATTCTCGTGTTTAGGGAGGGAGTACTAATATTTATTGTTCAGTATTTAATTTCTACTGTACTACCATGAACTTGAGGTTCTGGTGTCTATACACTAATTTAAAATATAAAATAAAATAAACGGAGTTTTTTAGAAATACAATATATCTATATAATGTATGTATATAAACATATATACATTTTTTCCAAGTGAACTTATAATACACACCTAAAATTAGTTTCTTGTAAAATGTATTTTAAGTTTTTTCTTAAAAGAATCATAATTTTTTTCATCTTGTATATCTTTGGGAAGTTCGTTAAAAACATTTTATGGCAGAATATGTGTAATGGTGTTGAGCTGTTGTTGTATTGAGTTTAGGAATTATTCTTTGTCCTGTGGTTCTCGGCCTGGTGCTCAATGACTCTAATTTTAGATTTTCTTTATGGATTTGAAGTAATGAATTTTTTTGGTATATTGTATTTAAATCTAAGACTTTAAATTCGTTGAATAACTCACAGGTAGAAAAATAAGATGGCTTTTTTAGAATTATTTTAATCAGTCTTCTTTGGACTATTTCCAATGGGGCTAAGTTAGTTTTAAACGCTCCTCCCCAGCCTATTATTCCATATTGTAGAATTGATTATGCTAAAGCATAGTAAACCTTCAGTAGCATAGATTTTTGTAAAATATTTCTTAGTTTGAGGAATATATAGTATAGTTTTCGAATTCGTTTAATATTTTGTGCAATATGTTCTGTCCATTTTATCTGTTGATCTATTGTTATTCCCAAATATTTTATATGATTCTTTTTTGTCAATGTAGAGCATTTGGGTGAATTGCAGTTATCAGGATAATTTTTACAAGAACTACGTATAGTAATTTTGAAATTTGTTGAATGAAGGTTTTTGTCCGATAGTGTAAATGTCATGAAGTAAGTTTTTTCCGAGTTTAAGGATGGGTAATTGTCATCCAGCCATTGTTTCAGGTTGTTTATTTCAATATTCGCACTTCGATACGCTTCTTCCCAAGTTTTTTTTTCTATGATTAAAACTGTGTCGTCAGCAAAAGATATAATTTTTCCTATTTTTGGGACACCAAGCATGTCATTTACGTAAATAATGTACAGTATTGGTCCCAGAACTGTTCCTTGGGGGATTCCAAATTCTAAATAGGTGGGTTCGCTCAATATATTATTAATTTTTACGTGTTAGTATCGTTTATGTAAATAACTTTTGAACCATTCTTTTACGGTTCCTTTAATTCCAATATTTTCTAATTTTTTTATTAGTTTCTTATGGCATATGCTGTCAAATGCTTTCCTCAGGTCGATGAATATACTTAAACATTTGTTTCCCGAGTCAAGAGCATTATATATTTCGCGATTGCATAATGTGTGCCCAATTTTTTCTCGGAAGCCGAATTGGTTATCATTAATTACTTTATTGGATTTGATGTGCTTAGTTAATTGTGACTTTACGACTTTTTCAAATATTTAACTACGTTTGATACAATAGATATGGGACGATAGTTTGAGATGTCGGATGCAATCCCTGATTTGAATATAGGGGTTATTATTGTATTTTTATATGTTTTTGGGAAAATTCCTTTTTGTATGCTGTTATTAATGATGTGTGTAATCTGTTTTGATAAAAATTGTCTCATTTGTTTTAATAAATTAACTATGATATGGTCGAAACCAGGGCATGCGGACGCTCGTAAGTCCATTATTATTTTTTTCTATTTCTTTTTGGGTGCATCTGTCAAATTTCTCGAAGACTTTGGGGCAAGTCTGTGCGGTTGTAATTAGAGTATTTTTTGGTTGGTTATTGTCAATTTTTTTGGCTGGATTCTCTCCGACTTTAGCCAAGTAGTTATTAAAAATGTTTGCAATTTTAGCTGGCTCTTTTTTTGACTCTATTGTTTCGTTATCATGTGTTATTTTATCTATCTGTTTACTTTTATTACCCGTGCCTATGATGTTATTGATTGTAGCCCAGACTTTTTTGTTATCTTTACCACTGACTTCAATTTTTTCCTTAAAGTAATTTTCTTTTGTTTTTTTAATCAAGTTTGTGAGATTGTTTCTATATTTTTTATATAATTGTATTAAATTATAATCATTTGGTTGTTTTTGGGTTCGATAAAATAGCTTTTCTTTATTTCTTATTGATATAACTATTCCATGAGTTATCCAAGGTTTTATTTTTCTATGTTTTGATTTTAGTTTGACAGTTTTATGATTAGTTGCACTTGTTATGTGTTTGCAAAGTGTGTTTTCGAAAGTGATCGACGATTTTTCGGGATCTTCGGTTCTCATTGTTTCCTCCCACTTTTCCAATTTCAATTTTTGTGCTAAAAGTTCCATGTTTAATGTGTTTATATTGTACTGCTCTATTGGAGTTATGGAAAAAGATTTTTTTAATTTTAAATAAAGAACTAAAAAACAAGTATAGTGATCGGTTATGCTAGTTTTCCAAATGATATTTATTCATCAATATCCATTTTCTCCCCTTCAAAGTAATCCCCCTCAGATATAATGCACTTATGCCAGCGCTTCTTCCAATCCTTGAAGCACTTCTGGAATGCGCTTTTCGGTATGGCCATCAGCTCGTTCTTCGATTCTGACTTTATCTCATCAATTGTGGCAAAACGCTTTCCTTTCATTGGTCTCTTCAGTTTCGAGAATAGAAAAAAGTCGCAGGGAGCCAAATCTGGTGAATACGTTGGTTGAGGCATGATTACGGTGTTGTTTTTGACCAAATAATCACGAACAAGCATTGATGTGTGAGCTGGTGAATTATCGTGATGCAAAATCCATGATTTGTTTTTCCACAATTCCGATCGTTTGAGCCGTATTGCTTCACGCAAACGTTGCATAACTTCCTTGTAGTATTCCTTATTAACTGTACGACCTGTTTGCAAGAACTCGTGATGCACCACGCCATTGTAATCGGAGAAAACAGTGAGCAAAACCTTCACATTTGATCGAACTTGGAGTGCTTTTTTCGGTCTTGGCTCTTCTGGCCGCTTCCATTGGGATGATTGGGCCTTGATTTCGACGTCATAACCATATACCCAAGTTTCATCACCAGTTATGACCCTTTTGAGCAAATCTGGATCGTCGTTGACGTCATTCAACAACTCCTGAGGACCAGCACTAATGCGACGTTGCTTTTGCTCAAAATTTAGCAATTTCGGAACAAACTTCGCTGCCACACGTTCCATGCCCAAAACAGCCGAGAAAATTTCATGGCATGAGCCGATTGATATGCCAACATCATCTGCAACTTCCCTAATAGTGAATGTCATAGTCATCATTTTAAGTGCTTTGGATGGAGCACTTTATTCCATGTTTAATGCAAAATTTAATACAGATTCTTTGATCCATTTTTTTCGAAAGTAAAAAATCGAAGAACACACAAAAACGTGACTAACCTTTCCAGTTGTCAAAAACAAACCACTAATCAAAAATGGCTGATAATGCTAACGAAAAAAAATCGATAATCGAATGTACACAGCCCGCGAAAATTCAAAATTCAACTTTTCTTTTGAACACACCTCGTATATGATAAATTACTCAAGCGGTTCAAAAACGTAAAAAAAAAACAATATTACGGCGAGTTGAATCCTGCGTGACAACAAGATTGTCATAACAAAATACGAGCAAGTCAAAACTTGTGTTCGCACCTGCTAAACTTTATCAAAACAACACACTTACTTAACACTACCACATATCTTCGTTTTATTAAATTAAATAATTTGCAACAATTCATCACATTTCTGTGATCAGGAATATTGGCCGATAGGTAGATTCCGGTAGATAGCTGCACTATAAAAGCATGCCAATCTGATGCAACTAAATGACAATCTTACTCTTTAATTTAAACTATCAGAAAAAATGCATTTCTCCATAGATTTTGGTGAATCAAAATCACACCTGACATTTCATGATATGAGGGTGAAACACGGTAACTTATATAATTATATTAACACGACAACATTTAATCTAGTTCTAGAAAATCAACATTCCTTCACCTTCCAAAGTCTTCATTTGCTCCCCAGGTCGAAGCCTCCCAGACATAATACCAGAACCAAAATGTACAGGAGTCCGTTGCCGCTTGGGTCAGTGCATTCCGCCTCGCAAGGTCTGTGACGGGGTACCCCACTGTAGAGATGGCCTTGACGAGACCCCTCAAGAATGCGCCTACAAAGAACGCTTCTGCTCCAAAAATCCTCGACAGAATGATTGTGGTATTTATTAAAATATTTAAAAGACAAAATCACTTTGGTCAAATTCTGTATTTTGAGAATGGCTTTTAGATACGATGCAAATATGATTTAACTTGATTTGGTGAGAAAATCAACCTTTGTAACTCCTGGAGTATACTAATAATACTAGTAATACCTGTAATTTTACAGTATCGACGTACCCTACGTAAAAAAAACTGTAAATTTACCGGAGCAATATTGAAAGTATTTTTATTATATGTAGGTTATGCTTAAATAATATCTAATAATTAATTCGTGAAAAATCACCTCAGGGGTGCTGCATATTTACAAAAAAATCTTACAAATTCTTAAAACCGCAAATTTTCAGAACAATTTATGGCAAAAACACAAAAGTTCTGAATTTTCCCCTGTATGGAAACATATTTTTGTTTATATAGAAAGCCTTACGTAGGGTACGATAAATACATAGCATGTACGTACTACTCCTAACGTATATTGGATATTTGGCTAAATTTTGTGTTACCATCCATGCCGAAGTTGTACAGATAATATTCGCAGTATTGATTTCCTTAGCTCCAAATATCTGTAGCCAATTTTTGAAAGTTTTAACAACCTGTCTGTAATTGTAATGTACCTTATACGGTGATCGGATAATTCATCACACGTCTGAAGACATCGGCTAAAAGTGTTATAAAGTCATTAAAAGTACGAAAAAAAACTAGTCCGAAAACCTAATCTAACCTAACCTAACTAATCTTTTTTTATAAAAAAAAAGTGATGATTTATAAAATTATATAAGATGAAGGAGTTTCCTAGAGAGAGATTCTAATTTTTAACTAATGATTTCTTTCAGGCTGCGCAGCATCCCAAATAAAATGCCGCGACGGGAGGTGCATACCAAAGATCAAATTCGCAGATGGGCACAATGACTGCGGAGACTTCAGCGACGAGCCCGACAAGCTGAACTGCTTCTCGTACCTCGTGGTGACCAACCCATTGAGGATCTGCGACGGCAAGACCCATTGCGCGGACAAGTCGGACGAGGACCCGTCGTTCTGCCGTCGCTGCGGGGCCCCTAACATGTTCAAATGCTCGGACCAGAAGGACGAGGAAGACTGCATCCCCAGGGACTCCGTTTGCGACGGTCACAAGGACTGCATGTACGGGGAAGATGAGCAATCCTGCTCGGCCATTTCTTCAAAATATGGCAACAAGTAAGTATTGCTCCTTTAATAAACGCTGTCTTACGTTTTGTACGCGATAAGGACCCATCCCCGCCGCTGCAAAATACCTAACATGTTCAAGTGCTCGAACCATATGGAAGATTTAATTCCTCAGGACTCGGTTTGCGACGGTCACGAGAATTACAGATGCAAGGAAGGTCTTGATACAAAAGATGCCAAATAGTTAATATTATCGCAGATTTGATTATGTTGGCGTATTTGAACGCTGTGAAGCCTTATATTTCGTAAAACGGGCGCAGATCCATTGTTCTAAGGACTACAGAATAATGCTGATCACCCATTTCTTCAAAAGTTGTCAATAAGTATCTGGGTTTATTGCCGGCGAACGGCGAAATGGCGCAAATAACAGAAATATAGGCTGCAACCTTAGAGTAATAATAATAACAACGGAGCTATCAGCCGCAGAGCCATTATATTATTATTCATTACATTAAATTAGATTTACAGGTAGCTTCCTAATGCACCAAAAAAATTAAACAAAAAAAACTAATTTCAATTTTTATAAATTTAACCAACTACTAATAACTGCTGATCAAAATTAGATCAAACACTGAGAGGGTGTGAGAATCTTAAAATTGTACCTTCAAAATGGCGTTAATCGTCAATTCGGTCGACAGAAGATTATTAGAAAATAATGTTTTTCGAAAAATGTACATATATTAAACATTACTATACTTCAAGGAATTTCATTATCAGTTATTTAATCTTATCCCTCTTGTTTCACAAAATTTTTAATATAAACAAGCGTCTAAATCATTTACATTGTTTTATTTTTCCAGAATCGGCGCTGGCGAAGTACAGGAACAAATTTGCGGCATTTGGCTACCAAAATGCCACGACAAAAAAGATTTTACGCGTCTTGAAGTTGAGGACATCTGCCGGTCGCTTGGGTACACTAGCGGCCACGCGGTGATGGTTGGGAACCCGGATCACCATATTAGAAAACCGTTTACAGAAGTTGTTCGGGAGCCGTTCACAGATGTCACTTTCAAAGGAGGGGTTATTTCAATTCGAAATTCTGACGAACCGATCGCAGTGGAAAAACTGAATTACAAAAATAAAGTATGCCATAGTTTGGACATTGAATGCTTTCATAATTAATTAATATACGTTATTGGCGAGCTTTGTAATACATTTATTTTATAATAAAATTCTCGAAGAAATGAAAAATGATACTTTTATTACTGACAAACCTATCCCAAATTTTAAAATTCTACACTCAAACAAAATTTCTACTGTGGTCAAATTCTAGACTCGGTGGACTGGTGGAATCTGGAAGAGATGATTATGAATATTATAATTGTAATAGAAAAATAATAAATAATGCAATTTTAATAAAATATACGTAGACATACTCTGTCATGCCGCTGTTCGACACTAAACAGTGTTTAGTTCTAAGACTTCGTTGGATACATGCGTCGTTCGGGAAGAGGGAGAGAATCAATTGCATTTAATTGGAGTCTATCAGCGGTTTTTTTTTAATATTACCAGATTCAGTATTTCCTTTTTGTCTATTAGATTAACAAAATAATCTTATAATATAGTCTTAAAATCCCAAATATAAAAATTCGTGTTAATAATTTATTTCGTGCACAATTATTATTATGTAATGGTTTATTTATAACAAAATAAATATTATGAACAAAAATTATAAAAAGTAACTTTGGAGGCGCCGGGTATCGATCCCGGTACCTCTCACATGCTAAGCGAGCGCTCTACCATCTGAGCTACGCCCCCAGTGATAGCTCTTGGGAATATCTAATATATAAACCTAGATGTGCAATACATTTAAAAAACCGGTGTCTGCGCAATTATCATTTGTTAACATTTTTATGTTTTCGTAGCGTATTAGTTAAACTGAGTTAGACGAAGGAAAAAAATATATTCAAAACATAGAATTTAAGAAATTTCGCCTAATAATGGATATTGAACAATAAACTTATCAATACTATGCCACGAAAATATAATTAGTCATCTCTCTTATTTGACCAATGAATTATTGCTAATTCGACAAACTGATCCTACGATGACCAACAATGAACTACGTAAGTACCTTCCTAATGAAATGGGTCGCCCTGTTGAGCAAATATATTATTATTGACGATAACGATAGCTACGGCTGCGCCATCTATGGGCGCCATGCCAAAACAGAATATGTGAGGTGAATTTGTTATTAGCGATTTGTCCGAAAGGTTGACGACCCGCGGAACCGTTGCTTCTTCCAAAGTCATACTTCCGTCAACTGACACGATTATCACTTTTTAAAGTATCTAATTTATTACTTTTTATTATTTGGCATTAGTAAGTACTTAGCCTTTTGATTCTATAATTTGAAATACAACCTATCCTAAAAAATGATATTGCGCGGATTTTATTTGTATTTTTGTTTATTTATATATGCGTCACACATGTGCCATTAAAATAAAGGTATTAAAAGGGTAAATACAACAACAATGACAAAACAAAAACAAAAGACTAGTATTGTAAGTTTAACAAATGTGAAGAAATAATTAAAAACTATACAGAGTAGGTACATATAAAGAGGTGTAAAGTATAATGTATATACTATAAAAAAGTATGAAGTATAAAAACTTGTAAAAATATAAAGTATTAAAATCAATGCACATGCAATACAGATATTGATATAGGTTAATCTATTTAATACTTCGTATTGCAGACAAACCTCGAATTATGCATTTTTTATATGACAATAAAACACCGGCATCATCGATATTAGAAAATTCATTGCCTAATCGATGCAAGCGATATATTCTTATAGCGATATGTTCTGCATTAGTGCGGGAATTGTTACATGATGGTGATTTGAGTCTGGTTGATCTACGAAACCAATTCAGGGGAATCGAACCAGTTGTTATTTTTTTTTAACAAATAAATTAGTTCAGAAAATATTCTTATTATTATTACAGAATCATAATGTCTTCCGTGGGAATACCTAATTTGAAATTAATTGTTCCGAGAAATTTATGTCGGATTCACTCAATAGAATTTGCATGATTGTTATAGAAGGGGTTCCTTAAAGAGGAATTGTATTCCAATTGGTCATTTTAATGTTTGTATATTTTTGAAATCCTTAGATATTTTTTATAATGAAGCAAAGCATTTTCATTGCTTTACTAGTTGTCATATTAATTTGATTAGAAAATGCGTGTTTAATATCGAACGTTAACGAATGGTGAATGTTATTGAACGATGATTGTTCAGTGTCTAAGTCAATTGACATTTTTTTTTAAATATTAAGTGTGAATTTGTTAATGATTTGCTTACAAGAAAGACTTAACCTGTAAGTGTAAGTCCTTCAAGAAACTTATAAAAATACTGTAAATGTTAGTTTTACAACAAAAGATTGTATTTTTATAAGTTTCTTGGAGGACTTGAAGGACCTTTAAATCTGAGGTAACAATTTATTCCAATTTATATTCCGTGTGTACACCCGCCTACAAACAATTCATCTCAATATTTATAAGCATTAAGTGCTAAGTGTTTTTGTTAGAATTTAAATTGACGCCATCTATGAGCGCGTATTTCGTTTCGTTTAGCCTAAAAAACAATGAAAGAAAATACATTACACATTTTGACGATTGAAATTTTATTTTCAAGAAACCTGTTGTGAAAAATCGTATGAAAACGATTAAGCAACGGAATAGCAATCCCTAATAAAAAAAGACTCGAAAACCTGAAAAAAAAAATTTACGACATTTTTTATTTACTAATAACCTTAGAGTTCTAATTCCAGGAGGAAATGATTCTGTTTATTAGTTCTTACTTATATCAAACACTAAATATTTTACAGATCTATGGGTTACCAGATGAAGGAATCTTCGTTCCTGCATGTTTATTTAACCCTTTCAGGACAACTGGTTACTGCTGCTAACCACCAATTTAAAATAGATTGTCTAAGTGCGTACTGGTTTCTAGTTAAAGCCATAGTGCAATATGTGTTGCCTATGTAACAGAAATAGTGGAGGATAATCAGGACATGATTTAAACATTTTCTTCTCATAATTTTCTGTATACACTTATTTGTAAATAATTTCTAGAAATAAAAATGTGTTAAGTAAAATATTTTTTATTCTGTCCTCAAAGGGTTAACTCAATAAATTATGATGAAATTTTATGAAAAATTATTTTTCTTATAAAATTGTGACGCAAACAATTTTTTCTCTCTTTTAAGAAGAAAAATAATATGTGTGAAGATAACGATTTAAGCACCCTTGAGATGATTTATCACAAAAACAGCTCTATACAAATCATTCAAATATTATTATTATGGGGGACAAAGGGTCGGGCAATTGATTAGAGTTTTTAGTAATCTCCTGACCTATCAGAATTGATAGTCCACCCCTGCTTAAGTTTGTAGTTAGTAGTTTTGGCAGAAGTAGAGAATCACCAGATCAGCTGGTAGGTAGATTAAGATCAGATCGGTCAAAGCCGCAGGACCGTTAGTCACGCCTTACTTACTTGGGAATGTCACTTGCGAACTAAGCCGTTAAAGGATGAATAACCCAATTGCCAATAATTACTATCGCCATCGATAAAATCACCTCTACTCGAATGACTAGATTTAATTACAAATTCTACCTTCTCAACGAAATCACTTTTCAAACTATTTCCAGTACCATGATATATTTAAGCAAGATTCTATTATAAAAACGTGTAAAGATAAAAATCTTAAAGAAAATTGGGAATATTACAAACTTATGAGAAATGGAAATCAATTTATAATGACCATATATTTATCAATTTATAATGCTGTATTAATTTAAAATGCTGTATTAAATCAATTTATAATGCTGTATTAATTTATAATGCTGTATTAAATCAATTTATAATGTTGTATTAATGACCAATCAGAACAAATAAATAAAATGAAACTGTTCTTTAAAAAAAACTTACATAAGTAAATATTTCGTACAAAACATTTTATAAATAGAAGCAATTTAAATATTATGTACCAATTAACAATTAACAATTTTTTTAAACTGAAATCTCAGTCCCCATACCCCGGAAAGTTGCCCAACCTGACCGTCAGTATCTGTGGCAGTGACCTAACGAAACCTAACCTAACATAAGTCGCGACAGGTCAGCCGTTATTTGTTACGATATTACCATAACGTCACTAAAATTATTAGGCAGTTATCATAATTATAGGCATCAAATTGACCGATTCTGGACGAAAGCTTCCCATGTTTTATTAAATTGTATTTATTACGAATGGGAGAGCGTATCTTGAAAATGTTAGATCCTTTATTCATTTTCACACATACTACATATAATCAAATAACATGTAGGTATTGGTTTTTTGTGGTTCTTATAAATGAACCTATGTTTTCTTTATGAATTTAAAAATATGACATTTTTATAACGTAATTTCAGTTGTTCGTCCTAAACTTGCAAGCATCAAATTAGGCGTAATAAACACACGTGGTCAAGAAACTTCATAAGATTTTGGTGTAAATAATCATCACTTCGATTAATCTTAGGATCAACGTTGAATAGATAAAGTTGGAGGTAGATAATTTGGGAAACATGGAATGTGTTGATTGATAGAGGGCTATAGAATATAATCGAGGGCAGGACCGCACCATTCATCAGGAAAAACCGTGGACCTAGAGTCTTAGATTAAATGACTAAGGGAGATAGGTAAGTCTTTTTGCTCTGACCCTTCAAAAGATTTATTAGTCATCAATTAAACGAGCGGTGATAGGAAGTTGAATTTATATTACAACTAGTCTGCATGAAAACTGAGCAGAGTGTCAACACTGTTTTATCGAAATCTTTTTACTAGTTTCAGTTGAAAATCTCAGTATTGTGTATTTTTTTAATGTTTCCTTTAAGCTCCTCTAGTTATGAAAACTGATTAGGTACTTAGTTAGAGTAATACAAAGGTCGATTGCGAGGCAGAATTTTGCCGATCCCAAAAAATTACTAACTAACCACATTCCATGCGTGACCCTTTACCTTTGTATACAGGCATGATCACAGCCCTTCTCCAATCTAATGGGGTGTAACCCTCCTCTAAACACTGGTTAAAAAGTATTGATCACAGCCCTTCTCCAATCTAATTGTAACCCTCCTCTAAACATAAAAAGTGATGTGAGAATTATACGGCTATCTCCTTTAAAGTATTCAGCAGCAATATTGTCGAAACCAACAGCCTTACCATTCTTCATACATTTAATTGATCTTTTAATTTCATCCATGCTAATTTTGGGAAAATTCACCCCATCGTCATTCATACCTGACTCGCCACTAGAATCACTATCACTCGGGTTGCTTTCGAAGACCTCTTCAAAGTATTTCATCCATCTCTCTTTTATTTCTTTCTCATTCGTCAACATTTGTCCATCTTTCGATTTTATCACTTTCCCACATCCGCTTTCTGGATCATTCCGGGACCTTCTGACCTCCTTCTAAAACAGTTTAATGTTTTCTTGGAAGTGGTTTGAAAATAATGATGATTCCATTTTTATTTGACAACAATGGTTTTTTTTTAAATCCGTGCTCTCTGTGAAGCGGTTAAATGGTCAAAGTAAGGAGCTCTTTTTTGTTAAACAACGGCGAGTTAATGAAAAACTGAACGAAATTTTTTGTATTCTTACTTGCTTCTCCACATCTATGACAAATTAGGAAAATATTTAAATTATTTTGTTTTTCGAGATATTCAACAATATTTTGTTTTTTTTTCAATAAATAGTTTGAACCATAAAGAAAAACCTCTTCTTTAAATGAAAAATTACATAAACAGTACCTCCTAACCTCAAAAGTGTTGGGAGCCCTTGGAGTAGTAAGAAGAAGTAAGAAAATTGTAGTAGTAGTAACAAAGATGTGTGTGACCTCAAACTCCCACTCGCCATAAAGAGCGATTTTTTTTTGTAAATTTAAGAGTATAAAAGAAAACAAACATACAGAATTTTTTCATGCGGACCATAGATTTGGTAGGAAAACTTTACAAATCAAGGCATAACCGTCTTGGTTTAAAAAAAAAAGTTTTGAAATGTTCTTACGGCGTAAGACTTTGGGATCTTTTTAAATTAACCACAATGTAACTTTGCCTTCAAATAAAAAGTTCAAGTAAACCCATAAGTAATATTAAGTTTCTGAAAATCTTTTCATCTGCATTCTGCACATGGATAAAAGAGTGTTGCATTACGTTTATGAATTTTCTGGGGATCGGATAAATCAACACACGTATGAATCAGCACATTTAAAAAAAGTGATAAGTGAAAAGTGAAGTCATCGAAAGAATGAAAAAATAACTAGTCCGAAAACCTAATTTGTTTTATTATATATATATATTATATAAATATATATATTTTTTTAACAAATTATTAAATAGGTTGGGTTAGATTAGGTTTTCGGACTAGTTTTTTTTCCAACATTTAATGACTTTATATCACTTTTAACAAATATCCCGATTCATACGTGTGCTGAATTATCATGGAACTGAATTATCCTTATAATTTTTTTAATTTTACTAATAACCCATAGGTACGAATACATATTTCTTTATATAATTTTATTTTTATATTCTTAGGGTTTGTCTCTCATCCCCCCCCCCTCCTCCCCTCAAACCCCCTCAAATAAGCCATACGGAAGACTGCACTAAAAGGTCCATTCCTATAATATACACACCTATAGTTGCAACCTAATAAAGAAATAATTTTAAATATTTGTAAATGTAAATATGTATTATCAAAAATCTCAAATAAAATCATGTTTCAAATAAATACCTACTCTTCTTTTACCAATAACCTTCTAATGTATAAAATATCAATGACAAATAGGATTTGAACAGTAACTGCAATGTCATGCGATGTGCAGTGTTTTCTAATATATGTATCCTGTGCGTGAAAAGTCATAAATTTAACGTTTTAATCTGGAGTGCCCTACCTACAGATAAACCCTAGAAAGTAGTATTTGTACAGCGCCCTTGAGGTGATTTTTCATAAAAACGGTGCTATACAAGTCATCCAAGTATTATTATTATTATTATTAATATATTATATGCACGAGGGCGTTAATTGGGCTTGGCGCGGCCCTGGGCGATAGCCCGTATAAAGGTTAATGCATGGGATGTAAACTTGTACCTTAATTATTTCCAGATTATATTAAAATCCGACGAAGAAAGAAATAGAGGGTGAAGAAGGGTTCCGTATTATTATCTTCAATCCGTATACAATATGCATTGTACAATGCACTTCAGGATTTAGGTCAACTAACTATTGGTCTTGGAATGCAAGTATGTTTTCTTCACGATATTATTTGGAACCTATTCTAAGCCGGAGAGCTTCGTATTCATTTTAATGAGGGCTTGAGAGAGGAGAAGGAGTGAACCAGACTCTTGAAGAGATCTATTTTGTCTTATAGTTTTAATTACGATGGTATCGATATTTCTAGTTCTGATTTTGTTTATGTATTTTTGTCTAAAATACGTATTGTTCAATTATTTAAAGAACGGTTTCTTACACAAGTTATGTTATTTAAAGAACGGTTTCTTACACGAGTTAAGGCATGCTTTTCTGCTATCGTACCTGAAGGTAAAATGTTTACGTACGATCCGAAGGGGGGTCAGGTCAGTAGGGCCCCATAACATCGCGAGCGTGGCTCTTAATGTTCCTTTTTCCATTTCCAATAACACTCAGATATTAGTAACTACCGTTTTAACTGGGCATCGCCCAATTTAGGCCAGAAGTCAATCATTAAATAATGCAAAACGGTAGAAGAGATAAATAATATTTTTTTGTAGCCCTTTTCAATAAAACGCACCTTTTACGACCGAACTAGAGACTTGTTAGCGGCGAGGATATTTTTTAAGAAATTGGGGATATAAAATGGGAAGTCGCGCATCGTGTAGGAGGGAAGTAATTTCGTCAGAACTTATGTATCTAAAAAAATAGTAACGAGGTCATTTTTTTTAAATGCAGATAGATTACCAATAGTTTTTCTTGGATTACGTAAAATTATGATATAAAAAAAAAACTTAGATATCGCACAAAACTCTCGTTTGGGGTACAACAATGTATACTACGCGGTATACAGAAGTAACGTTAAAGCATGACGATAAAATTGGACCCCTGAATAGAAGATTGGTCCCTTACAGTCCTCCAATTAACCATGTAATAACTCTCTGAAATCGATTATATTGATTAAATGCCACCATAAGCCAATAAAATCAGGGAGCCAAATTATATTGACACACTCCCAGCCAAAGAATGATCAACTTCGTTGTGCTACATTTCTGGACTCCAGTTTTGGGTGAGGCACCCAGCAATTCAAACGTTAATAAAATAGGAACAGTAATTGATTATATAGAAAGAAAGTCCATATTCCGTAACCTCTATGTAACAATCCTTCACTATTCATAAATGGTTATGAATGTCAAGTAATACCTAGTTAGGCACTTGGAGCCATACGACCTTCTTATGAAATGATCATTTTAAATCATTATTACTCATCTACTAACAATAAATTCATTCCCACACTTATTCTCCTTCACGAACTTCCATAATGTTGACATTCTAACCAAGTGTAGATATTTGCGTTGTGGTAATTTTCAAATAAGTGTGTTCTTTACCTTTCTCGCAAGACTTTATTTGCTTTGCGACTGAATGTCTGCTTCAACCAAATTACAAGGAAAAGCTGAAGGATTTAAAACCTGCATCTTTTAAAGACTTGTACCCAAATTAAGATTTATTAGTTCCAAGAAGACGGAGATCAGATCAGATCAGATAATAGACAATAATCCTTTTCATCGCGACTAATCCCATAGAAGAAGCCATTCCTTCTCCCATGAGTATTTGCGGTCTCTCCGCTTATACCGTTGTCCTATGCCATCAACCCTGCCTTAAATGACGTTTAATAATATTTGATTATGGCATCTTCCACCAAAAGAGAAATCACGTCCACATACCGCGATGGATGATTAACAGGACTTGCCGGGTCCTCAAACCATGAATGGAATAAGAAGCACGCAAACGCTCGTCAAAAATCTCAATCAAAACCTCTGTCTCTTTGAATGGTTATATCAAAATCATTGGTTCTTTCTATATCGTTGATTGCTTTGTCTCTTTCTGAAACAAGAAGCTTGTCCGAGGTTTGCCAGAATCCACCTGAATGGGGACATCGCATCAAAACCTGTAGGTCACTGGTCACTTTCTATACAAACTTTAGGCGGAACCAACGGATAGTGTAAAAATTTGATAAAAATACTAATAAAATAGAGGCACGTAGTAAATATATTTTTTTAAATCGTCGATACTGTATTGATCAATGGACTCTTTTTACTTGGGAGCTGCGGTTATGTTTTTTGCATTAATCTCACGGATATCAATACTTTGGGCGAAGATACAAGATTCCCCATTCAAAGACAATCGGATGAAAGGCTGTTCAAAACAAGCAAATTTAATGGTTAATCGTTTGGTTTATTTACCGGTATTCTCTCAATGTGTGGCAATAATTTCAAGGCTAAAATACTGTTTTGGCTTATTGCAATAATTAATTAAGTCCTTTTAAATAATTATGGTTAGCACTGGAAAACGTAAATACATTATGCGGTTTAACGTTTCAATGAATATACGTACGCGATTAATGTGAAGTAGTTACCATTAATGCATTGGCTGGACGAAACAACTTTTAGACCAGGAATGTGGAAGAGCGGAAACAATAATGCCTTGTAAATTACTGACTAAACCACATAATGTTAGAATAAATTAAAAATATAACAGAATGGTTCTTTGGACATTTACAAAATCAGATAATATGTAGTTAGGTGAATAGAATATAAAGTATTTGTATTCTGTATATTCCTGGTGAGGAAAGCATCGTTTTCGAAACATGTTGATATGTTTAATAAAGTGGTGATTACAAAGTAATTTTTAAGTCATTTAAGAATATAAAGTACTTACTCAATGACACCAATCAATTAATTATAACAAACATTCGATATTGGTTTCATTTATGGGAGACTTTTTCAATTACGTAAATCATTAAAAATTAAATAATCCATGTTAATCCGATTATTGCTCTGCGGCGAAAATCGTGGGTGCAAAATTAATTATTAGTATTAAAATCTACTGTCGTACGGAGGTTTTAACATTTTTTTAATTAAAGTATTTCTAACGATATCTATAAAATACACATTTGTATAATTTCCAGGTTGAATAAATATCAAATATATACCAACCATAATAATTTTCCGCTTCTCTACAGAAGCATTGCTGAAAAGAGAAGTGTTGTATTGTCAATTGAAATAAAATGTATTGAATTTCAATAATAAATAAAATGCAATATAATATAATAAAAACACATACTCGTATATACATGTTAATGCTGTCGGCCGAGATGACTTTCTGCCCTAAGAAACGGATTCTTCAAAACATACTACAACGCTTCACGGGGAGACGTGCTAACCCTGGGAATCTACAGAGAGCCCAATTCGATTGAACTTCCCTCTGAGATAAGCCACGAACCGTCACTGCTCCCGACCCAAAGTCAAAGCTTAAACCATTACACCAAGGAGACCGTATTCGTTCTAGCATAAAAAAATCGCAGATTAACAGCGATTGTGGAATAGAAGTTTTCAAAGTAAATATAATTTGCACCTGGTGACTTCGAATTCCGTACCATTAGATTTATTTTACGCAAGAGCTTGCCTACTAACAGTACAATGCAGGTACCCCAGTAAAAACTTGTAGGGATTTACAACTACAAAATTAAGGGAGACCAAATTAGCATAATTAGAAGGTATGTCCCTGAAAGCGACGAAAAGGCAGACAGATAGAGAGGTGGACTCACTGCATGGAAGAATATTGGAGGAAGATGGGAAAGTCTGAGGACTGGAGACGAATGGCTAGGGCGCTAGGGACTGGAACCAGTGCATAACATTTTTGAAAGGAGAACGTATTATTATGTTTTTTGTTTTTGTTTTTTTTTTTATTTAAATATTCACTGAGCCTTTCGAACCCCGGTTGTAAAAAAGGTGAATGTTAGCCCGGTCGAGTGTTAAATGCCACGAATAATAGTATACAATAAATTAATTTAAGTATGTACCAAATATTTAGCATGTACGATGTCGAACTTTCAACAATTTCCCTGATTTGATGGAATGCCGCGGCGTTCTATTTGTAGGTCAGCAATGCCCACGGGCCGCGCACTTCGGCACACCTGAGCACGAGAGAATGAACTCTTGCATATTTCGTACACGGCTACATATCTCATACATGAATTCGTATCTCGTACGTATTTTATACAACATCGTAAGATAGCCGGCGCGTCGTGGTCTAGTCACTAGTGGGTGAGGCTTCTCATAGCTCTTATCTCTTTTCACTTTTTCGGCGATGCATCAACATCGACCGAATGATTAAAAAATGTTTCAATTAGAATGCTAGAAATAATAATAACTATTTTATTCAATTTATTTTTAATAAGTTGTTGAAGTTTATAAACCTCATTATAATATTTATCATTGAAGAAGATAATATTAACATATCCTAAATGAAACACGAAACCGAAAAACACCACAGAAAATAAAAAGGTCCCAGATGCGACTGATACCTTTTTTATTTTCTGCGTTTTTTTTTCGGTTTCGTGTGTCATTTAGGATATGTTAATATTGTATACTTCAATGATCAACTATTTTATTATTATTAATATCATCGACTTCCATAATACGGGCAAGTGCTTAGTTTGGCAGTCGAAAACCGTGTAAATTTTTTTTTGTACTTAACATAAATGAATAAATAAATAAATAAAAATATATTGTTTAGTACTGGGTTTTTGGTCAAAACGACGGTGAAAAGATATTCTGAATTTTCAAACAATATTTTTAATCTACAGTTGTGATATATCTTTTCAGACGAGTTATTTTCTTATTAGATTGATCAATAATTTATATTAATAAGCAATTACTTTGTGGTTTAACATATCTATTAAATAAAACAAACACTTTGTTTTAAACCACAAATTTATTTTTAAACCATCACTAACCGGTTTCGCTTATCCCAGGGTAAAATTTAAAACTAAACAAAAACGAATAGAGTGGTCACTCTATGTATTTTATTAATAAATTAGTGCTTTAAAACAAACCGTTTTTCTATTTAATACTTTTGTATTATGTTTAATTACGTCGTACATATAGGAGTATATGGTCGACAGTGTATTAGGTACACGCACTATTCTGTCCTGTTTAAAGTAAGATTTTTTTATTTATTTTTAAATATTTGAAATAGGTACCTTAAATGGTTCTTACTGTGTTCAAAATTTATTCAAAAACGTTTCAATATCACATCCGTAAATTTTTGGCAGCTTTAAACCAGAAACCTTCAGGTTTGTAGAACATACTCTATGTATCGTCCTGATAGGAGACAACCATTCAGAACCAAAACAGTATTACGTGAAATTATTTTAACTTTGTTTATTTCATTTTTTTAATACGCCTGAACTCTCCTCCTTCCTTTCTTCATCTTTATTTCTTCTAAAAATTCCATCAATCTCACAACATTCCTCGAAAAAATGGAATTCCACGGGTAGATCCAATGAGGTTGTCTCCTACAACGAAATTTCATGATATTTTAACGTAGAATTATTTGCGATTTAACGAGTTTGTTTAAAATTAAAAATTCAATGTTTTATACCCCTGAATTGCTGTATTTAGTTTCTTTTCATGTTCCTGACAGGACAGTTACAAGACAGTTCCTACCATATTAATGTGACAATTCTACTTTAGCATCACAATATTATACTCCTATGCGACGGATTCAACATCTGGGGAACAAATACTTCGATTTTGTTGGTATATTTAGTACCTATTACCACCATTATGTTGCTACTTATATATTACATATTATAATATGCACCTAGTATTTATTTATGTCTATGTAAAAGCCTCTAACGGGCGCCAATAAATAAGTATTTACAAATGTATCATTAATTAGATCACATTGAGGACAGACAGAACGTTTTGAATTTTTGGAAAATACTGGATAGTATCGAAGATATAAGCCGTCAAAATTTAGATAACCTCGCCGTCCGGCCGATAAGTTTGTGACGTCACGGATCATAAAATGATATATATAGATATCATAGGTGCGATAGTATACGTTACTGCCATTCTAATTATGAATTGTACTTAATTGTGACACGTGACGACTCATGGGTAAACGCTTTTCCCAAATTCACTTTAAAAGCTCACAACTTCGTCATTTTTGAAAAATAATCATAATCATAATGAAAAACATTTATTTGTCCATAATTTTTTCAATAGTAAGTAATTTTAGCAATTGACACAAAGGTCACTGCTCAGCTATACATTCCGGAGCCCGGAGTGCAGCTGGTTTTTAGCAGTACTTCGGATATCGACAAACTAATTTAAAAGGAAGGGCTGCTGTTTCAAACAAAACTTAATTTTGGATAATTTTGGATTTGAGGCCAAAATACTCACCTAAACCTAACGATCTTTTTTTTCATCAAAAAGTATAATAAATATCTGGTACGGATTATAAGTAATTTATTTATTTTTGTTTTACATTATGAAATATAGGCCATTAAAGCAATTGATTTTTCGTGTTTTTAGAGGCACCTCTTTAACAATTATTTGGGGACTAACGGTGATTTAAAATAAAACATTTTACCCCATCTCTACTTTAAAAATATAATGAAAGATAATTTTTTTAAATATTGAAAGAAGCATTATGGTGGACTTTAAATTAAATTAAAAACGACCAGTTTACGTTGGAACACAAATTTGTCGTACATAATTTAAAATTTGGACCATAAAAGGGGTTTTTTAATGTTTTGTTTTTATATTTTTATTTGCATAATCATATTTACATAGCAAATATGATTTTTTATTAAGTTGCCTATAAAATTGTGATTTTTTTTCCATGGCCTATATACTTCATACATTTAAAAAAATACTTCTCATGCGTACTAGATACTTACTAAATCTTTAATTTAAAAAATATATCATTCAGTTTTAATGGGTATTTTGGCCTCAAATCTAAAATTAGGTTATGTATGAAACAGGCAGCGCAGCCGTTCCTTTTAACCCTTCAATTATAATGCATTTTTGTCAAGATAAAAATTCGACAGACAATCTGATTGTTTGAGGATTCTTGCGTGGTTCCCCCATCAGATATAATAAAATAGAACTTATAATTATAAAGCATTCTCGAAGCTTAACGGTTTTAAGGTGAAGAACATAATTATTAAACGTATTAGTACTGATTTAGATTCATCCCCAGCCTTGATCTCCAAACGACCTCAATCTCATGGCATATTTCGGTCCACGAACAGTGTATTGGTCTAATCAAGCTAGAAGCCGATCCCTAGCAGGATTGGAATGCGTTAACCATTTCAGTCACCCAAAGCGAACACCGTTATGTAATAATAAGTCTGCCGACAAATGGCGTATAATTAATTCAGCCATTCGGAGGCCCCACTTGATATTCCTGACCGATCAAAATTATAACCGTTAAATCTTAACACTCCAAGATTCAATTATTATTGCGGTTAGTACGAAATGCTAGGAAATCTATATTTGCTTTTTAAATTATGTCATCTGTATTTCTAATTGATTAATTTCACAAGGCACGAAATAGTTATGTATGATCTTAGAAATGTAATTACACAGTAAAATTCTTTTTTTATGTGATAACCAAAGCCAGCGAGACTATGTCACACTCAATTGAAGTATGTTGTGAGGCTGAAGGGTATAGGATGGGGAAGGAGATAGTGAAGAGGAAGGTGGAGAAGTACCTGGCTATTCAGATCTGGTCACCAAATACGACCAAAGCCATTCCAAGCAACGTTTCAATTCTGAATGGCGGTCTTTCACCAGGGCGATACTGAGAGAATCTATTATAAGATGATGCAAATCTACCTCTCAAAAACTGCCGGGGCAAAGATTTTTTTTTTATATCTAACTTCTAGGAAATATTGATTGAGGATTCTGATTATTAGTAAATCTTAAACTTTAATATCGGTGGGGTTGTGCCT
Source organism: Halesus radiatus (assembly GCA_022606495.2). Taxonomy (NCBI): domain Eukaryota; kingdom Metazoa; phylum Arthropoda; class Insecta; order Trichoptera; family Limnephilidae; genus Halesus; species Halesus radiatus. Next base: position 59,396 of record JAHDVE020007923.1, on the reverse strand, counting down.
ACTGCGAAATTTAACTCTTCACATATTTAAAAAATACGTATTAACTTCGTATAGGAACACAACTGAGGAAAATTATTTACCTCAGGGACAATACAGTCTTTGGAGACAAGTGGAGATTCTATTTAGGGAAAGGAAGGAGTGAACATGTTGTTCGAGGGAGGAAACACAGAAGCCGAAAAATCATTCCGATTGAAAATTGATCCGTTATCATGTAGCATTGCATGCATGATGTATTTCACATTATTTGAAATTTTTAATTCAATAATGTGATGGCACCTAAAATAGTGTTGCCAGAAAATGGTAGAGTTATTGAGGGTATTGACAACATTACGCTGGCGAATTATCGCGTTCTGCCCAATAATACACAATTTTTAATTTTTTAAAAACGACGTCACGCCGAATGAGTGTGAAAAATGAATATCAATCTAATAATGTGAAATCGGGTTAGTTAATCATATTTCTAGTACCAGGGGTGTTAGTTGAAGCGGTTTTACTCATAGATGTCGCTAGAGATATGTATACATTTCTATGATTTGGCATCTATGTCATATTTTTCTATGGACATTAACCATCAAAAATACACAAGTTACATTCTGCCAAAATAATAGTGTCATAGTTGGTTACCTCAGTGAATATGTCGAGTTTCGTTCCAAGTAAATCGCATATGCGGCATTCGTTACTTTTCTTATTTCAACAAAAGAAAAAAGCAGTTGAAGTTCATCGGTTGCTGGTAGAAACTGGTTAACATGCTCCAGTGATTAGAACATGTGAGATATGGTTTCGTCAATTTAAAAGTGGAGATTTCGATTTAACAGACAATGAACATCCTGGTGCAACGAAAAAGTTCGAAGACGAGGAATTGCAGGCGTTATTGGATGAAGACCCAACCCAATCGCAACAACAATTGGCCCAAATACTTAATGTGACCCGAGGAGCAATTTTCCAACGTTTAAAAGCCATGGGAAAGATCCAAACGTATAGAAAATGGGTACCACACCAAATGAACGAGAGACAAATCGAAAAAACCGCCAAACCGCCTCATACAGCTAAAGTAGTGAAGAACACTCTCAAAGCATTGAATTGGGAAATATTATCGCACCCGCCGTACTCTCCAGACCTTGCCCCGTCCGACTATCACCTTTTCGCATCGATGGGACACTCACTCGCAGAGCAGCGCTTCGCCAATTTTGAAAAAGTCGAAAAATGGCTCGTCGAATGGTTTGCCTCGAAAGAGAAATTTTTTTTTGGAATGGTATCCATGATTTGCCTCAAAGATGGGCAAAATGTATAGAATCCGATGGTCAATACTTTGAATAAAAAAAAATTGAGATTCCCTTGAGAATTAAGCGTTTTCTTTATTGAAAAAACCGACAAACTTCAACTAACACCCCTGGTATACGAGTACATACAAGTACATTACGTACACTCTGAACAGTGGTGCATAAAGATAAAAGACAGAACGCGATATACCGATTATTTTTATCCTGTACCTATTTAAGTAGAGGAAAGTTAGGTTAAGTAGGAACCATAATAAGGAAATTAAAAAAAAAAATTACGTTCCCAATTACAAAGCAAGCATTGCCTCTTTTAAAACGTAAACAACTAACTAACTAACTAACCATCACGCCGTTTCCCCGCAGGGGTAGGCAGAGAGGACGGACCGCCAAACAACTCGATCTTGGCATACACTTCTTGCTTCATTCACTTTCATACAACGTCTCATACATTCTCTTCTGTTATTCCGACTTCTGACATGGCCCGACTCAAGTATTTGATTCACTTGATCATGCCACGTCTTCCTTGGACGTCCCCGGCTTCTTCTTCCATTCACATTCGCGTCATATATTCTCCTTACACTCCTTTCTAAACAATAATTTTATTAAAACAATTATAAACTTTTTTCTACTTTTTATTGTATGACCTCACTGGTTTCAGCCTATCGTGGCCATCTTCAGTCTGGTACAATCTTTTTTTAAACAACGGTATACATGTGTTACAATTTTTAGCGTATCTATTCTCTAAATGCGTGGTAAATAATTCAAGAAAATATGTCTTAAATAACCAAATACGGTTGTAAAACACGACATTGCAACTAAGATGGGAAAACCTAATAGTAACCTCAAAATAAATTCAGAATTAACCAAACTTTCAATATTTAAACGCATTATAAAATCACATTCTTAAAAACTCAATGTAATCCATTTTTAATAATTTTTAAAACCAGATAAGCACATAAAGTAATAATGTTAATAGAAAAAAAAATATCTCTACAGTATGTAAAATCAGGATATAGCAATTATAATTAATAAAATTTATATTCAAACATAATTTCCCACCCCCGATAGGCTTTCCCAGGCTGAAAACGGTTAGGTCACAAAATAAAAAATGGAAAAAGTTTTTAAATAGTTTTAATATATTACTAGCTGATGTATACCCGGCCTTGCTCGGGTTTATATAAAGTTATGATGTTGTGAATTTTTGGTTGTCATTAGGGTGCCATAATTGATTTGACAGCAAAAGAAACTATCTCCAAATAAAGAAACATTCATTTGAATATTTTATTTCATTCAAAACATTTATTTTTTGAAAATATATCTTAATCATAAAGTTCTTAAGTAAGTACCTACTCGCGTTTTCCGTTTTGAAAATATTCTACCCAAATAATATGAATATGCAATCTGTTGTCAACCAGAGTGTTACATCTATGGGCTAACCTTAATAAAACATGGCGGGTTCAATGTGTTTCATACTAATTTTAAAACATTATAGCAACAATTTTAGATATTGGATTTCATTCAAACTACTTTCTAAACCTTCTCGGCACTAATAAGAACAAACTGTGCTATTTTCAGCGAAACCAGTGGAGTGATTTTCGAGAACATCGAGGACAAAGAAACAAACAAACTTACATTGATTTTTATATATATATAGATTATGATGGAATTCCATCAGGAATTATCAGTTTCAAAAATAGAAATATTAAACTAGCATTGTTCACGTTTAACAAGAACAGTTTTTTTAGTTCCACGTCCACGAGCATCCAGACTGAGTTAGAACACTGAAGAAAACCATGTGTATACATACAATACTGATTATTTTTGTTTTCTTTTTGCCTTCAAGTTTCATCACTATTAAGACATCTTCGGGGAGCTCATTGACTGTGGATCTAAATGTGAAGGGTTCATAACATTACGTGGGAAAAATATATTTATAATTTCTTCATCACAAATAATAAAAAACGAAATCAACCGCCCTCTTCTACTTCTCATTTCCCTCCCTCACAGCTTTTACTCGTGAAGATTTACAGCAATGCAGATTGTCATAAATCACAACTGGACCTGGTTGCAAGAACCGCGTGGGCTAACGATAATAAATTATATTTTTACACTAAAAAATTTGTACCTATGTCATGTACATGTTTAAAAAATCCTATTAAATATATTTATGAAATAGGGGAAGAGATCTTGTCATCTGTAAAATCCATAACGGGGGTAGTCTTTGATTCCAAACTTACATTCTCAGACCATATATTGCAGTTGCCTATATCGTGCTACAAACTAATAGGGTTTTTATAAGATCTAGCAAAGAGTTCATTGAGCCTGAAGCCATGAATTCTACGTTCAACTGCATTATAAGGTCCAATCTATAGTACATACTCGTACACTTCTGCCGTACAGGACCCATACCAAAAAAAATTGGAACAAGTACAAAAAAAATCTTAGGTACATCTGTATATGAGAATCATGGAAGTAAGAGTCTATCTTCCATAATGAGAATGGACGGCGAGTACCAGCAATTTATGCATCATGATGATTTGATCTTTGAGACACACTACCAGAGTCTTCAGTCTAGAATGAGTAACTGTGTACAAAATTACATAATTTGATCGAAATTCCATTCCTCTTGGAATGATATAAGTTATTTGCACCAAAGAGCTATTTCCAGGAGAGGCACTACGATATGCTATCCATACCGCATATCAGAACAGGCGTTGGCTCAGCACAGCTTGACACGGGGTATGGAGCTACTAAATAACATATCACTTGATATCTTCAACAAAAGCCTTGGAGATTTCAAAAGACATGCAAATATGTATTTTAATTTATGTTATTCTGATTACTTTAAAATTTATTTTTGTATCTTTGTTGCTGTTCAGATATATAGAAAACGGATGCAGTCGGTTATACAAAAAAACTTTCTCAAAGTGGGAATGCCATTGGTCCACTTACTTGGGACACTTGGGCTTGTATCACATAAAAAATAAGTTTTTTTCGATAAAAATAATTAAATACCAACTCCATCATCGATGGAACTCTTTATCCGTTTTTAAATGTCAGACAGACAAGTGCCTCCTGATGTATCTACATAAAATGATAGAATATTTGGGAAAATCCCTTAAGTATAAAACCTAGACAGTTTTTTTCTTTTTGTAAAATACGAGTTCCCAAATCAGCAGGTCCATTTTCACGAAAATCAGCTTAGCACCTTATCCACCAGTCGGCCACAGTTTAGCTTTATAACAGGTGCTAACTTTAATTCCATTTCAAGACAGTATCCTGGAAGGCCGTTTTACAATCTGCGAATCTTCCTCGATCCTTTGTTGGCATACACAGGGGAAGTTGGATGTTGTTTGAAATATATTTTATAACACAGTGGACGTGTGCGAGATAATGGTTTTCGGTGAATATTAGCGGACCATTGTAAAGGACTATTTTAAATCTTCAAAGGAACCAAACTACCCCTAATTATAGCAGGTTGGTTAACAAAACTTCCCCGTGTCAATGGGAGTTCCAAGATTTATTATTTTACGAAGTGCGGTCCCAAAAGCGCAGGTAGGGAAGTAATTACCTTACCTGGGTAGAAAGGCACCGATGCGACGTTCGACACAATTGTTTAATTTATTTAATTTTTTTACCATTTTTTTACTGAATACCTGTTTTAAATAAATAAATAAAAATAAAAAAACAAAAATACAAGTTATCTTACATTCACACAATTTAATACGGGTTGTTCAAGGATCTTACGCCCACCAAATTGGGTACATGCCCGTATTATGGTAGTGAAAAGAAAGAAAAAAAACACTAAAGCCCAAAGCCTTCACGAAAACTGTGAAGGTCAAGTGTGCAAAATTTCATCAAGCTTGGAATAAGACTGTAGATTTGTATACAAAAGAAACAAACACCGCCCGGGACACTCTTCTTTATATATGTTGATAGATAGATAAATATAAGAAGATAGATTTCGTTTATCCTTGAAATGAGTTTTCTATAAGGAAAATGGGTGAAAAAATATTATGAGTGTAAAAAAATATATTCAGATTGATAAACAAACGCGGATTCTGAATATATGGTCTTATGTATTTATACGTAGAAATCGTTATTTAAAAATAAGAAACATAAGAAACTTAAACACCTTGTAATTAGTCGGCGGGTTCTGACATAACTTAGACCGCTCCCTCACGGGTTGATCGACTACGTGCTTTAAGAATGCGGCAAATTTTGCACGATATCGAACTGTGTGGACTCACACGTGGGTCGGCAAAGTTTACGGCGGTATGGTTATTTTTTTTTAAATTCTTATTTAATTTGTACAGCGCCCTTGAGGTGATTTTTCACAAAAACGGCGCCATACAAATCATCCAACTATTATTATTATTATTATTATTATTAATTATTATTGGATTTATTGATTTCATACCGACCCGTGAAGGAATTTCCTTACTGTTAAACTATGTACGTATGACGTCACGCGAACCCTGCCTGATTTCAAGTATTTGGCGGGCTTTGAAAAATTAAAATTTTGAAAAAAAATTTAACACGACATTTATAAAAAATAAAAACTCGTATTTAAGTTGGAAAGTGAATGTAAAAAAAAGGCGCATTTAAAAAAAACATTTAAAAAATTGACTGGAGTTTCACGTTCATTTTTTTGTTATATTTTTTGCACTTATTGGTTACCTACTTCATGTAAATCGATAATTTATTCGTCGTCACAATCAAAATACTCAGAGCAAAAAATATTCTACATACCTACTTTGGTTTCAAATCATTTGTAACTAAAGTTATGTGTACTTGTCATAAATCGTAATGCAACAAACATTTCAAAATAGCAGATCCATAAACATAAACAATTATAAAACTACTTTTATACCTTGCAATTTGATGTGTTCATGTTCGATAATAAAACAATGATTTTCATGAAACCACACACCCACGTCAGGTTTTATATTTACCCGAGCGTCGAGGTTTTATATACGAAACATATGATGTAATAGAGCTCCATGTAGTGTTTGGACATACCAATATAGGTAATTTTTAACAAAACGTAATTCTTCGTTAAAAGGCTTATTTATGCTATATAAAAGTAAAATGAAAACGTTTTAAAATGCATCATAATATAATGTAATTGTTTTTAATAGTTTTGGTTTAAAATCTTGTGTCACTTTTTTTTTTTTTTTTTTTATATGAATACCTCACAAGAGTCCCAACTGCTCCCAACCGTCTGGAGCCAGTGAGACTATGGCATTCCCAATTGGGGAATGTTGTGAGGCTGAAGGTATTATTGGGGAGGGGAAGGAGAAGGGGGAGAAGTGGGGAAAATGTGAAATACCTGGCAATTCAGATCTGGTCACCAAACACGCTAAAAGCCATTTCAAGCAACGTTTCAATTCTGAATGGTGGTCTTTCACCAGGACGATACTGAGAGTATCTTCCACTCTGGAACGTGCGCAAATATACTATATATTATTTTTAAATGAATTAATTGTGAAACAACACGAATTAATTAAATAAAAATTACTTGCGCACGCCGGGATTTGAACCCGCGACCTTCGGATTCGTAGTCGAGAGCCTTACCCCTCGACCATGGAGGCCGTCAAACTACTTGAAGCTACTTCATCAATTTGTGTTGTTTTCAAATAATATCTTAACAATCTATTTATGATCTTTTTACTATGTCTCACCGGAATTCCGCAGTTAATCGAGAAGTCTTTAAGCCAAAGGAAAGAGATAAGGAATCTTCTTTAAAAAGAACGGGAATAGACCTCCAAGTGACTCCCGATGCCGTCATATAATAATCTCCATCTACGATGTAGGGGCGCGCCCCTACATCGTAGATGGAGAACTTCCCTCAGGCCATTGTAGCATAAGTGTTAAATATGTTATTTTAATTTAATTTATTTTTTATTTTTTGTTTTTATATTATATTTCTACAATGTGTAATTTTCTATTCTTAAAATGTATTCTTTTTATATGGCAGACAGAGTATTGCACTCACCGCTTTGTTCTGCTGAAGTAAAACATTATTATTATTATTAATAACTGAATAATAATAATATTAACAAATTTTATTACCCTAATTATCTGTCCAGGGTAATCTACATTTCAAAAGTTTCTGCCTTTCGTATTAATCGTCTAGGTTTTCATGCCATACAGAAGATTGAAATAAATTTGAAGTTTTAAAAAATTTAATATTACCTGTAATTATTCAATTTAGAGAACGGTTTATTCATAAAAAAAATTCTGCTAGGTAATTATTATTACTCGTGACAGCTGTTTCGTCTTCCGAAGGCATTATAAAACTATGGATAAGTCAATTACATACGATCTATTTATATTATTTCAATGTAGGTACTCGCAATAAAACTCATAAAATGATTTCAAATTTATTATCAATGATTTTATTCATTTCTGAGTAAATTGACGGTTATTTTAATATATTTTCATATGAACCGGTAACTTGGTGATGTGACATTATAATTTAAAAAATAAAACAATAACTTTGTTTACTTTTATTAAAAGTGGTGTAAACAAAGTTATTGTTTTATTTTTTTAAATTAGGTTATTTTAATGTTCATATTACACTGTAAAGTCTCCCTACTTAAGGGTTATAATGTACTATTGTTGAAAATTACTCATTTAAACTATATTTGAAATTAGTGTTTTAAAAAAACCGTTTTTTTAAATCGAGTGATAATAAAAATAGAGATCTACAAATTAAACTTGAACGCAACAAATAAAATAGTTAAATACAAATCGAGTGAAGTGAAATATCGATTTATCGCCATCACCGCCAATATAAAATGCACAGATACATCACTAAGTAGAAATGCATTATTATTAAGTTCACCTACTTTCCAAAAGTTATCGATCGACGTAATTACATAACGATCGGTGGAAGTGCACGCCTCATTATGGACGCGGTGAACTGGCGCAAATGCTAAAATGCCGAGCTTTCTGCATAACGGGACCGAATATGTGTCACTAGCACTGGATCGGTAAGTGCCACGCACGGGAAATGTTTACAACTTTGCGGGTTTACAGTTTACAGACTTCCCGTAATTTATTTGCGGAGCAAACCCGACGTAACGAGGCGCCTCGCCGCGCTATTCCATTTACCTTTTGCGATTCACATTGCCATTTTTCCATTTGCGTTAGGCGTAAGGTGTAACGATTCGGGCTGTAGTCGTAAAGAGAAAATATCGCTGCAATAATGGTATATATCGGAATGTAGTCATTATGGGTATTATGGCATTCAGGTTATATATAATATTTGTTTTTGATTTATGATGTCATTTTGGATGCATTGGGTCCATTAGTCATATTATTCTAAACTTAGTATTGTGGCATTGGGTTTGCAAATAGTGTTTTTGATTTATTATGAATGGTCAGATTGATTAGTCGGATTTGATTAAACAAAGTTTTAAATTACCGTATGTGTATACTAATTATGATGACCTCCGTGGTCGAGTGATTACCATCCTTACGATTACGGTTCAAATCCCGGCGTGCGCAAGTAAATTTTATTTGATTAAATTGTGCTATTTCACAATTTATTCATTTAAAAAAATATGTAGTATATTTGCGGCACGTTCCAGATTGGTAAATACTTTCAATATAGTCCTGGTGAAAAACAACCATTCACAATCGAAACGTTGCTTGAAATGGCTTTAACCGTGTTTGTTGACCAGATCCGAATGGCCATGTACTACCCCACCTTCGTATTTCCAATCTCCTTTCCCTCCCCTCAACCTTCAGAGTTATAACATACCCCAAGTCGGGATGCCATAGTCTCACTGACTCGAGGTGGTAAGAAGCAGTTAGGATTCTTGTGTAGTAATACAAATAAAAAAATTAAAAATAGCGATTGTACGAATACACCTTACAAAGCTAGACAAGTTTTTTTTATTTATTTTTTATTTATTTGAACGCCCAAAGTTTCTATTACATCTTTCCATTCTAATTACATCTTTTTTAATGCACAAAAGTTAATTACACTTGAAATAAAAAGAAACTGCACCGAAGCTAAAAATACACAGGAATATATAGGAACAGAAAATATAAATAATACAATATCTACAAAATCATTTTTAATATTAATAACAAATAAATAAAAACTGTATAAAGTTGTAGTTAACAAAAATTTATAAACCGAGTAGAAATAATTCATCCATACTTTATTTTAAATTTGCAGATTACTGTCAAATACATAATTTAAGTATTTGTTACCAAGACTGTGTAATAGTCTATGAAAGCGTTGTTTCTTTTTTACAATAACTCCATAGGAGGCCATGACATCTTCGAGGATGATATGTGGAGGATATTTTTCAGGGGTGGAAGGAGTGAACATGGGTCTTGAAGAGACCCATATTGTAGGGGGAAGGATTTCCACAGTCGGACTGTTCAACTCAAGAGCAAGTCGTAGAAACCCCGTTCTCATGTGATAAATGTCAACGGTGTACAAATGTTGGGGTCGCTTCGAGGTTTGTTCAGATAGGGAATCTATCAAATGAACCCCCCGTTTCTGTACAGAGTCAAGGGTTCTTCAGGTATTTTGGGCAATTCCGATTTCTACAGGTCAGCAGCTGTGTACTAGTAAAGCATATATGGGCCCTATACAGTACGCCCAGCTTCAGAGAGGCTAACTTGACTCTTCGATGGAGCCCCCGTGCCTAAGCTAGTCACATAAAGTTACACCAAGCATATCAATGGAGGGTATTTTGGGAAGATTGCTTCCGTTGAAGGAGACTTTAATGTCATTTCGATCCCTTTTGGATGTAATCAGACGTTATTGGGTATTTAAAACATTAAATTCGACGAGGTTATTCTTACCTCAAGAGAAAACTCTCTCGAGGTAACCGTTCACTCTCTGCTTCAAAGCCCTCCGAGCCGTTGGAGATTGGTTGCCCTTTGGGGGGGGGGGGGTTTGTCAAATAAAAAGCTATTGTGGGCTGTACTGTCATCCGCGTAATAATAAAATGGTGCACATGACAAAAGGTCATTGATGTGCAACAAAAACAAAGTCGGAGACAGAACCGATTCCTGGGAGATATCAGCATTTATTGAATGTGCGGAAGAGGCGATTCCTTCAGCAACCCTCTGAATCGACCTCTCTCTCAAAAAATCGGCAATTCACGAACACAAGGGTATGGGAATTCTGTAAAAAGGCAGTTTGTAGATAAGTCCTCGGCGCCAAACCCGGTCAAAGGCCTTTTAAATGTCCAGTGCAACCATTTGGGTCTCACCGTAACGTTCCAGGCACCGCTTCCAAACAAGCGTCTCGTACGCGAAAAGATCACCGATTCCGCCGGAATCCGTATTGACCATCGTTAATAATTTTGGTCTTCTCTAGGTGAATGATCAGTTTGTCGTTGATCGCACGTTCCATCACCTTGGACAGAATTAATGTGATCGCTATCGGGCGGTAGTTATACGGGTTGGAGCGGTCACCTATCTTGGGAATAGGATGAATTACTTTTTTTCCAACCAGAGGACATAGAGCCACACTTAGGGACATTTTGAAAATGTTCGTCAAAATTTAAGCTATTTCTGCAGCACACCTCTGCAATACCAGAGCAGGTACTCCGTCAGGCCCAATAGCTTCGTTAGCTGAAGTTTCTTTGCTAAATTCAATGGATATTGGACGATAGTATATGTATCAAGTTGGAGTTTTATTTTGCTGTATTACGTGATTACACTAACCTTAAAAGAACTAAAGAAGCATTAGAAGATTAGCATCTAAAATAAATTTGTTTATATTCTGACTGTCCTGACGATCCATCGCACCCCCATTTTAAATATAATGTCATCTTTAATGCATCTGATATATCGACAGTAGCGATTTTTTAAATCCACTTTACTGTATGGCTTAGAAGATCATGTAGTCTCACACTGGCTTTTACATTGGTTACAGTAATACCGTCAGGATAACATTCTGCTTTCGCTTCTGATATTTTTTTGCTAGATGGGAGTTAGTTACCCTTTTGTCAAATTAGAATTTTTTTTACTTCTTCTTGGATATATCTAAGTCCACATATATGGCCAAGACTTCATTTTTCGTAAAATGTAATACACTTTGTCCGTCATTATCGAGACAAGTTAACATGCTGTTCTTCAATTCAGGGGACAAATATATTATTTTTTCAGTAATATTTGCTTGTTTGTTTCACCAATTAATAGACCTCGGTGCTTGATCTACTCCAGAATCTCTAATAAGTTTTGTGGCTTTCCTCTTCTTTGTAGACTCGGAAGATTCCTCATAATCTTTGCACGGTTTGCCTCTTTTGATCCAGATGGTGTAGACCCTTCTCTATTGTCAGCATCAATGACAATCTACAAAATTTGAGCACTCCTGGTTTTGGGCAAAAAATCGATCCTTCTTTCTTCAAGTTGCATCTTATTTTGTTTTGAACTGGGGTAATAAAGATTTTTGAATATTGAATTTGACGCAATTAAATTGCGTTGCGGTTGGGTTGATATTATCATTAAAAAAAAATCTGCAGTTGACATATGTTTATTTTTTATCTTTGTATATTCGATGATAACAATACAAATATCAAAAACTTATATTTTAATTCAGATATTTTATTTCTGTTTGAAAATAATTTTCACAAGTACAGTTTCTTCTAATGTAGTACTTGAATAGATGCACTAGTGATAATATGGTGGAGGTTGAATATGCAACGACCTATATAGATTTTAAACCATGCAACAAACACACAGTTGTTTTGTTGCTAGTCGTGTGCAATGTGTATAATTCGTATGATATTATTTTGACATACTATTCCACATCCCACACTCAAAAATTAACTATACAAATACATTAACTCATTTTTAGAAAAACGTGCACAAAATACAACATCTTTTCAGATGCCAATATATTCCATTTATCCTCAGGACAATTTAGAAAAATTAAAATCAGCAAAATACATCACAAGGCTAGTTATAACTCCCTACCCCTGCTGTGTATTATATTACTTTTATATTGTTTAATTGAAAATGTACCGTATTCAGTCGATGAATTTTACGTTACCTATGTAAGTGCATATTTTTTAATGTATTTGATTTAGTGTTTCTTAGAAACTGGATAATTATTTATTTTTGTTCCTTTTCTTTTCAATTTCACATTTGTTTACAATTACAATTTTGTTTTTTTTTCTCTCTTTTTATTCTAACATTTACAAAATTTCATATTTTTAATTATTATATAGCGGAAACTTTATTGGTTAATGCAACAAGGAAATAAGTTAATCTATAAAAATGTATTGTATTATAACTGTATGTTTTAACAAATAAAATAAAATAATAATAATAAAAAATAAAAATAAACTTTTTGTTGTATTCAGTGTAAGCGATTAATGATATAAAAATAAAGATAAGACCAAATGATAGGTACCGACCTATAATTGTCATCTTATTGTGCTTAACTAACTTGCCACAGATATCTGAAGCAATTAAAAAAAACAGTTTTGAATAATAAAAAAACAATACTACTTTAATACAAAAAACAAGAAACAGTAGATCTCAGAGTAAAAACACATCCAACAAGCAACCAAAAACACAGTATTTGGACAAAAAAAAATTGTACCATAGTACTAAACTCTACAACAAAATCAAACTCCCCTTAAAAATCACAGCATTGATAAATTAAAAAATAAATAAATAAAACGCTGGATACGTTGCATAGGGAGATCTGAAATAGAAAATATATTAACGTCAAATATAGAATAACACCGAAACCACACAACTGCACTTAAAATATCTCAACTACGAAAAAAAAATTTAAACATTTTATTTAAAAATAATTTCATTTTATACATATAAATGAAATCCTCATTAGGGGAAATCTCTGTGATGATATCGTTATTTTTTTAACTTGTTATAGAATAATAATAAAACATTATTATTGGTTGCCCTAAAACGTTTGTTCCCAGTTGGGCAGTCAAAGCATTCTTAGATTTTATTGTTTAATAATGTGTTTCGAATAAATAAAAATAGATAAATAAATTATTACTATTTTAACCTACGACATAATTAACGGAGGTGAGTTTTGCGATGAAATGTACCTTCTCGCCTCATAGTGCGCCGTGTAAGCCTTTATTCTCTTTACATCTCATCTTTTTTATTTATGATTCAAACCATTTTACATGTGCAAGAAAACATCAAAATCACACAACTTTTTAAAATTAAAAAATAATCATGTACTAAGGTACATTATAGCATTTTAGCATAAACGTACATCATTTCTCATCAATTTCATTCCAACTGTATATTTATTAGTTTCACAATAAAATTGGCCTACTTTTAAAAATATGTCCCGTCATAAAATACATCTTAGTGGTACCTAATTTGAATATCGTCTGCCACATACAAGAAAAGACCTAACTAACTAACTAACTAACCATCACGCCGTTTCCCCGCAGGGGTGGGCAGAGAGGACGGACCGCCAAACAACTCGATCTTGGCATACACTTCTTGCTTCATTCACATTCATACAATGCCTCATACATTCTCTTCTGTTATTCCGAATTCTGACATGGCCCGACTCGAGTATTTAAAGAAGAGTTATTAGTAGAAAAGACCTCCTAGAAGAAAAAAGGGCTAACTGATGACTTTTTGAAAAGGGAACATTTCATCAAAAAATAAGAATGAGGTGCATGCCGAAATCCGGGAAGGTTTTTCAATTCGCATACCGTGCGAATGTCAACAGACGCAAATTAGCATAAAAAATATGACGGGGACTAGTTGACCGCCAAACGATCGACACAGCCCGACTTTTGGAATGCACCTCGCGGTAATTGCGAACAAAACAAGGCAAATATCCAACCGTCTCTCTTCAGCACCCCAAGAACTGTGCAATAAATGAGATAAATTACGAACAACAGATTGTCTGGTGATGCAAAAACTTCAGCTGCCATCTACTAAATCGATTTGATCGATTTGGTATTGAAATTTGTCATCTCTTTCTATTGTAATACGCATTTATGACAATAGACTGAGATGTTTACAGTTTTTGATACAGCTTTTGAAATCTTAAAAATTCGTGTCTACGTCAGGACTCAGGAATTTTAGCGAGCAATGAAGCAGGTAAAGTATGGTTCTCTCTGAAGTAGTGGCATTTCTGTCTGACACTAAAGCTCGGGTTGGGAGTAAAGAGAGACACAAGATGTAGGTTTGTTAAGTGAGAGGTCGACAGCCAGTTTCTTTCACGGTGCTTTTGTAATGAATGTTTATGGGCACCGTCGGAAGTGCTCGGATGTAACCAGACAAGACAAAAATTCTAAATGTAATTATTTTTTCTAATAATAAATAGGAAATTGTTTTAAAATGCTGCTAGGTTACTATAATTGAGACGTTTTTTAACAAATTATTCTAGCATATTGAAATGAAAGAAATAATGAACTTACAATGAATTTCTGTAATTGCATACCTTCACGCAATTTAAAAAACGCAAACCCATTTATGAAAATAGCATTAAATGCCACGGAAGTAAAAATATTACGATTCCAAGTGGTCAATACCCAGGAGCTGGACAGGACGCTCGGCTAACAATCAGATCGAGTTCGATTCTCACAGCGTGTACCGCCATACTTCAATTTTAACACTAGTTACGGTTGGTGAAAAGGTAAATTTTATATTATTATTGGTATGTATTTGTTTTAAAATGTTAAATTTCGTAGTTTGCATCTGGTTTTCTCTTTTGGCTTCCTGCGCTCCCACTCAGGTATGGGGGCCCGGCCGTATCTCTGTGCGGTTGTGCCGTAAGTAAGTATATACCTGTTCTGTACAGGTTATTGTATGGAGAGTTGGAGAGCTCCTACCTCCCTACCTTACCCGCCTCACCCACCTCACCCACCTTACTCACCTCGGCTACCTGGCCGCCTCAGTAAACCCGCTACACCGTCTCAGTCTCGATTCGGCGCGCCGAGAGCCAGGAGCTCCGCTATCTTTAACTTAGTTTTAGTAAACTAACACGGAAGACCATCAATCAATCAACCAATCAATCTAAAAACCACCTCTGTGACAATTATAAACCACCCTTGTGAATACAACCCGAAATAAGTGCAAGTTTGTTGGACCATCATTAAAAATGTGTTATTTTTTCTCCTCGAGTGGGTAGTCTGAGTTCAGCGTGGTAATCAGCGCGGTAAATAACATCTTCTTTGGATAATTAGTGCACGATTGGATGGTTACAAGCATCGCAAGTGCTTGAACCTGGTGGCAGTACAGTGCAGAAGGGGAGTTGTTCTCTTTCCCGAGGGATTTGTGAGGCTTCTGACATCCAAAGGTGAGTGGAAGCACACTTTGTATAGTACCGTGATCCAAACGGAAGAACTTTATGAGGAGAGCTTTTAGAAGAGCTTTGCAGGTGACAATAGAATACCCAAGGCGGTGGAAAGCAGGTACTTTTCTTAGAATTTATAAAATAGGGGGGAGATTGGGGCAAAAAATATACTATCATTGATAATTGCACCTAGAGGGATCACACGAATTTGTGCAAAAAATGTCTAGGGGCTCTTTGTCGCAACCCATGAGAATTTTTTCATTTAATGCTGTTATTTATGTTTTAATAAACAAGTTGTAATAAAATATACAATAATATGCCAATTCGCATTTTAATTGTTTTGACATACTTAGCGATGTGGAAAGAACGCCAGAGCATAACGATTGACAGTTAGTTAGCTCCCAGTATCGGCTGACTTGGGATCCCGAGTTGTAGAGTTCAATGACAGGCTATTCAAATGGGAAGATAATACAAATAGGAGATGTGCCCTCAACAGGTAGAGAAAGCTAACAGGTGAATCGTGAAACAATATTGACGTACGCACACATGTCAGGTAGCTGGCTTCTGTCGCCAACTTCAGATGTATCGATCAGGAGTCACACGTAACAGTATTCTTGGATGAACGGTTTCGATCATCAATAAATACATCCACAGAGAGGGTGTAACGCGTGTATGGATACAAGTCAGTACCACTCCCACGTAGGAAAGCTGGCTGGTGTCATAATATGACATTTTTAAAGATAAAACGACCGCGTTCATTATGGGCTTTAGTCACGTATAAGATCAAATTATTTTCAGACATTTATTGACACGAAAATAATGTTTAATAGCTATTTACTCAATATCCACTAGAATGATTTAATTCAAAGACCATTTAACATACAATAACAACTAATATCAAGAAATCCCTTATCTTTCCCATTCCATCCTAATTACCATTGAAGACTTCCGATACAAAACAATATTATAATTTTAGTGCTTTGAGTTCCCTCTAACTTTTTGCTCCCTCGTTATCTTTGTATACTTCCTTCACTCTTCTCAATTCAATCAATATCGTATTGGCATATTCATTTAAAAACATCTCACATCAAGTGTTACATTTGAAAGATGGGCATTTGTACAAATTGCACGCGTGTGTAGAAATTAACAGCGCCAATATCCGCCTAGTGACTCGACCGAACCCGGCGTCGAAACTTACCACAGCATTGGATAAAATGGCCAGACCGGCTCTTCAGGTTTTGCCTTCTCCCCATTTGGGTCGTGGAAGTTTCTGTTTATTTTACTGCTATAACTCAATATCACTATGTCTCTATACCTACAGCTTTACCCCTGTATCACCATGAATGTGTATGACCGTAATTCTATTCGAAGTTACGCAGTACGAAGTGTTTGGCGTTTAATATAATTTTGTAAGGGTATGAACGAACGCTCGTAATATAACGCAGTGTTGGTAACTGTAATAGCAGAAAAGATAAATTGACACTCATTGCGGTCGTCGCATATCAACAAGTAGTCAGAGATAAAACCTCAAAAAACGTACATAGTTACACACCACACACAGTCGAAGGTTTTACTGAATCCACTACTTTTTTAGAAAAGGCTATAAAACCATTAGATTATTTTAAACATTATCTCCACACATGTCATCTTATCAGCTTTGGGGATGCTGATAAGATGAAGAAAGGAAGGAGAGGAAATTCCTGTAAGGAAAAATGTAGGAGTGGGTAGGAATCTCGCGGTCAGTGTTTCCAAGTGTGACGGAAATATTAATCCATCCCTCCCACTGCAAAGCAAAGCTATGGGTCGAGAGTACTATGAGAGACTGGAGAGGTCGAGGGATCTATCTCAACCGGCCTCTCCCAATCCGGTTCACCACGCAGTTGGTGGGCAGACGCCTGCGCCGCCAAGACCCGGACAAACTTCACCCCTCATGAACCTGGCCACCCCTGCTTAGTCACCAAACGTAACAAACCACTTGGGGTGACCTATGGCAGATGTATTGGTTCTCCAATTGGCGACGGTACCCATACCCACCTACCAAATTGTAAAGAATGTGTTTTGATATGTACCTTGTAAAGTATGTGTTTTGATATGCCTATAGTTTCGGATTATAGAAATATCTATCAAATAGGAATATAACTGTTCAAATTCTAACAAAGTTAAATTCAAACTTTATCATTGATCCGAATCTCTGTAGCTTTTTTGATACCTTAATATTTCTATCATGACTCCAACCACGACAAGTAATAGTACACAATATCCAATACAATACAGTATACTTGTTCATTGCATTCTGTGTGCTGTATTCACAAGTGTTTTTTTTACCTTTTTAAAGGTGCTTCTCGGGCTTAGTCACGACGTTGATATCATCTCCATTACGAGACACGTTTATAAATAATAATAAGATTCTTTCTAAGCCATTGTTCCAAAATGTTTATAAGTTGGTTCTTCGATACAAATGGTTTGTTTAAATAACTCTGTAATAATCTGTACGGCCCTTTGGAATGTATTCCGTTCGATTACTATTACATCATGGAAAAAGGGTTCAAATTATATAGATTTAAAAATCCCAAAAATGAGAGTGTACAAGGGCATGGGAACAATGCCTATAAATATATAAATCAATAAGATACCGATGCATCAAATGACTGTCCTGAGTTGCTTGGTGAACAGCTTTTCTGAAAAAACGGAAAATAGTTTTTCAAGCTATCTTCTATAATATATATAAAGGAGAGTATCCCGGGCGGTGTTCGCTTGTTTTTTCATTGTATAAATCTACATTTGTGACCTTCACAACAAAAGTAAGGTCACTGTCTACGCGAGATTTCGAAAAATCATCCCCTCCCCAACACCTTAGTGGAGAATTTTGATACTTCCTGATGAAAATTTGTAAACTTAACATTTGGAATAAGAGGAAAATTACTAGGTACGGGTATGGGCAGGGGCAGGGTGGGGTAGGGACATGGGTAATACATCAAAACCTCAAAACTTTACTCTTAACCATTCATAAACCCATATAAATAAGAAATGTCTAATATTATGTTACATGCTTCATTTTTAGAAAAAATTGGATAGGAAACAGATCTCCACACTGCTATTAGAGGAAAGGTATAAATTTACTTTGAAACACGAATTAAATCTTCATGTTCTAAGCTAAAAGGGGAGCTTTCAAGCAAACCAGCTAATACCAAAGGTTTCTCAACACCGGGGGCAATTCGAACGTTTTGGCGGGCAATGCGCATGTCATTGATTATTAATGTTTGTTAATTTTTTTTCCTTAAAAGACCACACTTCAAAAAACATGGCAATACTAGCGCAAATTATGTAAGTTTGATGAATTGATTGTTTCTGATTACACTGTCTAACAGGTGAATTATATCAGACCTAGTTGTATTGTATAGAATCATTAACCACCTAACATAGCTATGCCATCGTTGCCCCGATTAAATTATATGTACCGACGAGGGAAATAAGACAAATTCTAACATTTTTCTGCAACACGTATTGCAGAAAAATGTTAAAAAAACCAAACCAAACCTAACCTAACCTAACCTAACCTAACCTAACCTAACCTAACCTAACCTAACCTAACCTAACCTAACCTAGCCTAACCTAGCCTAACCTACCTAACCTAGCCTAGCCTAACCTAGCCTAACCTAACCTAACCTAACCTTAGCAACTTAATCCAACAAACCAAACCAACCCAACCCAACCCAACCCAACAACCCAAGCCCCAACCCAACCCAACCAACTATCAGTCACACTCACTAACCAATAGAATGCATGATCTGGGCAACAAGTTTGGAGGTATTGTTGATATATTTGCTGACTCCATTTATGAAGCAAACGTCATCCATGCCAGCACTTTGATGAATCCTATAATTAATTGCCGTAGTTTGGATAATGTAGCTTTAATGATTTGTGGCATAATATTGTTTTAGTTCTCTATTTTATGTTACGTTTTAAAAAAATTGTTCGTTACTTCATAGTTTAAAATTTGTATATTTTAGATAGCTCTTGTTCTAAAAATCCATGAAAAAGCTCAGATGGGTGTATTATTAAATGTCAACATGTTTTAAGGTTATATTTAATTCACGGATTTGCATTATTATCTACTATTCGTAATTAAATAACGTGATGGGCTCCCCCTGCAAACATGTTGGTAGGTAAGTAAAACACGTTTTATCGCCTGGATATTTATTGGAAACGCCCGGGCACTTTTAACTTTCACACATGCAACTTTCACTTTATGGATATTTGACTGGAAAAAATTTCGCCCCCGGCGCTTTTGAAAACGCCGCATAAACCATCGTTTTTCTTTGGGGGGGGGCATGGAGCGTTGAAGCGTTGAAGTGGGGCATGGCACAAATAAGGTTGAGAAACACTGGCTTACATACTTGAACAGTGTTACATTTAAAATTATTATCACAAAATAAACTGCTTTTTCTTCTTGAATAGCTGTAAAAACCTAAGCTTCTAATACACTCTTCGTGACCGTAAGGTTAACTCAGTACATTAACACGAAGTATTCTCAGATTTGAGTTTCTAAGAGTTGTTGACACTTCGTGACAGCATCCTTTAGGCTCCACTGATTGTAACAGGATGACCAGAGCATGACCGGTGACCAAAGGCGGTTCACAGCATCTCTGATCTCACGTCGTTGGCTTTTCACGTGTGATGTCATCCGGCGTACATGACATAAGTCGTTGAATTAAATCGTGATTTTACTCAAGGACAATGCTAAGCGAATTCGTCGTGGAATCACTGAATGGAAAATGGTTATAAATAAAAACAAAAGACACATTCTTGCGTTAGATAGCAATTATTATATAATGCCATAAAACTATAAAGAAGATAAACTGGTTCTCTGAAGCAGCTAAACCTCTTGAAAGGTGAGCTCTGGCGTCATGAAATTTGCATAGCTCTCGGTCCGGAATTAGTAGTTCAACCCTGTGTTTTCAGCTGGAAACGTTATTTCATTTTCATCATGAGCTATTTTCAGCATGAAATATTAAAAAATAAAACGATACGTAATACTGTTTATTTCTTGCTTTACGTTAATGGGACATAAAATATATATATATATTTACAAAATTACGGATAGGTAATTTAGGAAACAACATTTGTATGGATACGCTGTAATATGACGAGTTCCTTATAAAGATTAATGCTATTTTCTATTTTATTTACAAAATATTCACAGTTACTTCTTCACAATAATCCATACTTAAAATGAACTTGAATACATTTGTATTTGAATTGCAGAAAGACAGTTGTTTTTCTTCCATTTCAATATGCAGTGTTACAATCGTCTGCATAAATAAATAAATCTTCGGTGATGGTGTTGCCAGCTGAAGCATCGAACGGTGGTTGTGACTCATGAATGCCGATTCCATTACCTCACTCAGTGAGCAAAGCTATCATTAAGTTGCCACCTAATCTATCCTGCACAATCATAAAAGCACAACTCTCTAAACTTTCATTATTTCCACGAAGTGCGTTTACTCACTTTTCTTTCTGATATAATGAATCATGAAACATTTAAAATCGATCGATGACTATTTAAAATGGCAGTAAAGTTGTCATCATTTTAACTTCGAAGTCAAATTAAGTTTTGTCTGCCCCCCTGGTCAAATTAGCTCTGAAGAAAACCTCTGGTCTGGAGCCCCAAAATACTTCAAATAAAACCCTTGACTCTATTCAGAAACGGCAGTTCCGTTTAGTAGATTGCCCTATCTTCCTATGAGGAGTTAATTTAAACAAAAAAAAACGGTACCAAATTTAGCATCACATTTAGCAATGAATCGTGGAAAATTCAAAACCAATCAAATTACTACGTTTCCGTTTGACATCGTCGTTTTAAATTTTACAGTAAAAAAAGTCCGTTTTACCATCACGTTTCATTTGAATCGATTGCGAAAGGTCACAATAATAATGTGCACTGTACACTTTTCTTCCTAACTTCAAAATTTGACAATTTTTTTATTTCATTCTGAGCGTTTCGTGTTGAATCGGTTTCCAAAGGTCAAATTAAATGCAATGCAAATTTTATTAGCAAAATTAATGGTACGAGAATCATGAAGATTTTCAAATTCAAACAATTGGATACATTGTCAATTTTCATCGTCGCATCAAACTTCTAACTCCGAAAGTCTAATTATTTCAACATTTGGTGTTTAATCGGCTTCAAAGGGTCATACAATAATGAACTATCTAACCTCTCAGAAGGTTAACACGGACAGATGCGTTGTGGCATTACCACAGTCAAATAATACGCATCGAATACTTAATTTTTTTTAAAATATGTATTATAAGTAATTTTAAAAATAAAAATAAATTCATTAAAATACTTTGTAAACACACAAACATCAACATGTTTCGAAAGCGAAGCTTTCCTTATCGGGACATACAGAATACTAAAAAATAATAATACCAAATATAGACAAATGATAAACATAGAACACAATAATGTAAGAATAGACAAATTATAAACATAAACAAAAAGTGATTAAAGTAGGTAATAAATTCTTAATAATCATAGACTAACACATTTAAAGTAGAAATTAAAAAATAAATTAATTTTATTATTAACACAAATAGAAATTAAACTAAATAAAACAATTAATTAATTTTATATAAAACTAATTCAAATAATTAATTGATTTTAAATTAAAGTAGGTCAAATAATTAGTTAATTTTGAATAATAATAATATTGTTTTATCATCTTCTTTTTTATAAAACAAAATAATAAATAATGATATCCTCACAGGGATTTCCCGTGATGGGGATTTCATTTACAAAATATTAAATTACATTATATTAAATTGATGAGAAAAATAAACATAATTGTTGGGTGAAAAAAAAAACATGTGATTAATTTTAAATAAAACTAATTAAAATAATAATTTAATTTTAAACAAAACTAATCAAACTCTCAACATTTTATGAAAATTTTACAAACGTGTAATAACAAAATAAGTATTACTGATAAAGCTTCGTATTTAATGTTGAATCGACTTCTAAAGGTCATAATGAACTGCCTTGCCTCTAAAAAGGTTAACAAAAACAGTTGATGCGTTTGCGTCTGCGTCATCACAACTCGAACTACAGCTGCATCAAATAATCATTGCACACTTCTATTCATAATTACAAATGGAATGAGTTAATTTAAATCTAGTCAAAACCGCTAAAGTTATCGCTTCTCGTAAAAATTGTGCCAACATCACACAATATCCATAATAATAGGAATATCTAATATTTACTATCGATAAATTTGAGTTTCATATTTCATTTAAAATCGGCTGCGAAAGATCATTATTATGAACTGCCTTCCCTTTGAAAAGGTTAACGGGAACAGTAGGTACATGCTTCTGCGTCGTGGAAGATCCAACTATAGTTGTATCCAATATGCATTGCACTGTTACACAATTTGTTTGATATCATTGCATCGATGGTTATAAGAAAGTCAGTTGTGTCAATCTGTCAGGTTCTTAGAAATAGTCATAAGAAGACGTGCCAGTTGTTAAAGTTAGCAAAATAATATTAAAGACGTTCGTTTTTAATCTTAAAATGCTCACATTTAAACATTATTTAAGCCCTGCAAAAATGGAAATGCGTTTCCAAAACGCAAATGTGGAATCACTGAATGAAAAAATGGTTATAAATTAAAACAAAGGACACAATCTTGTGTTGTTCAATATCATAAAACTATAAAGCAAAAAAAGATGTTTACCTGAAGTACCAAAAACTCTCAAAATGTGAGCTCTGGCATCATGAAATTTGCATAGCTCTCAGTCCGGAATTAGTAGCTTAACCCTGCATTAGAAGCTAGAAATACAGCTAGAAACCTTATTTTCATCATGAGCTTTGAAATATTAAAAAATAGGACGACACCTTATATTGTTTGTCTCGTACTTTACGTTAACAGGATTTAAGCATTTCATTTAGCTTAATCGAGAAATGTATTTATTATTATTTTATGTTTTGCTACACAGCAATCTCATGACTTATAAAACTCATTTTGCCTACTTCAAACCTTAAAAGAAGGCATTTTGTCCCAATAAAAACGAACAAACAAAACAAAAACAAATCAGAACGACCTTAGACGAGAAATTAACAACCTTCGTAAAATGAAAAATAATGTACATAGCAAATCGAATGCCTGTTTATGAATGTACGTACTCTCTTTTTTTCTATTCGTGTAAAAGTGCGTACACTTTAATACAAATACCACGTAGGCTAAACTAAAGCGTATACTGAAATAGTAGTAAATAGATCCTTTAAAACCAGTTTGAAAACCGATTGTGTCCCAACTTACTGATAGAATTTTAATGAAACTAGGCTTGGGTACATTGACACCTTTACTGTAACCGTTCCATTCTGGGAGAGACTCTTTATTCTAGAAACGTTCAATGGAAAAGGATTCAAAACTTGTTGATGGGTAGCTACTACACGTTGGAATGTACGTCAAACAAAAGGACTCTCAAAAACCTGTATTAAATTAACAAGTTAAGAATATAAATCAAGCGCCTATCTCGGAATTGAATACTAATTGCGAACAAATAAAATTCTTAGTCAATACTAAAATGCTTTCCGTTAAATAAGGCATTCAATGTCCATCTTTTCGTATATTTTAATTTGGAATAAACTTTCCTCGGCTTTTACTAATATCCAGAACTTTGCTAAATTTGAACGGGCTTTACTAAAAATCCAAGTGTTCATAAATCTTTACTTATTTTCAATTAATTCTAATTAGTCATATACGCCTCCGGTAAATCTTTGGTTTCGGTTCCCTCCTTATTGTATTTTTTTATGTAAACTCAGAATTTGCTGAATATAAACTGTCCGGTTTTTATATCTTTTAATGTTATTATTTTGTCCTGGTGCTGTTGTTTATTTGCTCTGTTCTTATTTTTTGCATATAATGTATAATTTGAATTAATTAATATAATTTAAAGATCATGGACCAGTGAATTTTTTTTTTCAAATAAGACATAAAACGACGTTACACTCCCATGAGTTATTAATTCTACTCATTATGGGACTGTTCATTATTGCTACCTACATATTATTCGATTTTATAGAGTTTTAAAGGTAAATAGGGTAACTAAATCATTATTTAAAAAATATATATTTTAGTAAAATGCACTTGAAGTGAAATAACACAAAACTGCGCCATACAAAATGTTATGTTATTACGATTATTATCTTGCGCAAAAATATGACATCGTGTAAATTCATCGGTTTAAAAAGAGTGCTGGATTAAGTTTGGAAACTTTCATCCTCCGGGAGACAGAGAATAGCTGGCTATTATAAGAACCACATCGTTCCACTTGATGAATCGCTGATGAAGATGCGCTCATCTAGATATTAGTTTCCTTCCGGCACTGTAATTTAATCTGCTTAATTAACAGCATTAACCTGTTTAAGTGAGCTGCATCAGGTTATGAGAAAAGTTCAATCTTCATTACCATTTATACATAACATCTACATTAGTTAATTTTCTACGAATTAAAAAAAAATGTAGGTAACTACTCAAGACTGAGACATTGAAAAAACATCACGGTAAATAATGTATATAGTACTGACGCATGCCATAATATATCTTAAAGGTTAATCAACGAATAAATGTATTCTTAATCAGTGTGTTTTATCATCGGAATCGAACCATTCCTAACGAAAGATTACGATTTTAAGTATTAGATATTAAAATCACTTATAAAAAAATAAATAAAATAAATAAACCACTCAACCACTGAGATCGTCTCTATCTAGGTAATGAATTGTATACATGTACCTATATCTCATGTAATATAGCAGATTGGGTTTACACTATCCACCCAGTCCCGCTGGATTAAAAACTTAAATATGTCAAATAAATGAGCTTGTCTGGGGCCCAGGAGTTGAAAGATCTTATGTAAATTGGTATCAGTTATCTTTCAAATAGGTATAATTCACAATTCTTGTGATTAATTTGCCAAATGTTAGCTCCATTTCAAAATATTTGGTGTCTCAGTAATAATTAATAATTTTCTGTAACTAAATCATATCGCGCGTTGTTGTCACTTGCGAAATTGTGCGTAAAACTGAAAACTTTTCCGCTTCGTCGTTTTGGGTCATTAGCTGTATTTCAAAAGTTGTTTTGGGTAATTAATTTGATTCTATTTGATATTTATTCAAGTGATGAACTTCTGTAGATCGGATGTGGTTTGCGATTGTTGGAATGTCGCTAGACAACCTTGAACTCTCTTATGATGCGGATTGTAAAAAATTTGCATGAAAATCATCATTTAATGTCGTTGGTAGTACATAGTTGGAATTTGTTATGCCTATTGAATAATCAATCAAAACAATATATTTGTATTGAATGATCTTATATTATTAACATATGCTTCAAGTGTGTGTGCTATTTCATGTCATTCCTTTTATTCACCAAATTGTTTGAATGGTTTCATTACCAACAACTTCGCATACTTACCGAATTGAACTAGATTCCGTATAATAAATGTGAATAGTTCTAAAGAATGCCTTTTCAGAATATCTATTGAACTCAACACCGTGTCTTTTATCAATGAAGTTGAATGTATGTATGCGAAACAAACAAATAAATTATAAACAAAACGAAGTTACGTAAGCTTGACATTGAAGTATAGAAAGCAATAATAATTTAGAGATAATGAGATAAGACCCATGTAAATTCCTTTCTAAATGGTTTTTCCTTTACTTCAACTTTTTTCCTTGGCAAAAACATGAAAAGGCTCTCAAAATATTTGATTACAGATAAGCTGGCCAGACTTAAATAATGAAAAATACAAACAACCCTCTTAAAATTTCCCAAGATAAACATTAAGTCATCCTCTATGATTTAAGGCTTTAAGGATACTCCATACTTGTCATTCTATGTCATAAACATGCATTTTAAGATCGTTATGAGAAGATTCTGTGGGTAAACATTCTTTCGAGAGTCTGTAGGTTAAACAATATTATCTCATATAACAAAGGGGAGGATTGTTACGCTTTGAGATTTGTCTTCTGAAATGGGAATAAATTCCAACCCTCCGTCGCGACAGGTAGCTTGTATTGTACTACCTACTACCTTTACAAAAGGAGAGAAAATAATGGTCACCGTCACACATTAAACTGCCTGTAAATCGTTGGAGCACGTGAAATCTATTATACGGAATTAACTTTGGATGGAAGACTACATTGCATACAAAGTTGTTCATGGATCAAGCTTAATATCTGAAGCTTTTACTTGAAAAGCATATAGAAAACATCCCTAGCATATTCTAATAAACGTGCTTCTACTGTAACTGTTACTCAGTTAACTTAGTATTGACTTTACAGTATACGGTATGAAAATATAACCATTAATGTTAATGTAGTAGCTATTGTTGTTTTCCATAACTATTAACAGGTAACCTGCGGTAAAGTCATTGACCCGGGAAGAATTTACGCTTTTTCTTCGTAAAAACCATAAATACGCATGATAATACCGTTTTTAAAAATTCAGTAACTATTTAGCTTTGAAATCACTGGTTATATTTAAAACATTTAAAGAAAATTTAATAATAACTACTATTTTTCATAAAATGACACCAAAAAGTAATTTTACCTTTATTTAAGAAGTGTACTGTCATTCAGTTTAAAAAACGGTTTATTTATAAAAAAGTTCTGCTAGGTAAATATTATTAGGTGTGAAAGGTGTTTCGCCATCCGAAGGCATTATCAAACTCCCTGATAATGCCTTCGGAAGGCGAAACAGCTGTCAAGAGTAATAACAAATACATAGCAGAACTTTTTCATAACTAAACTATGTTTTTAAATTGGATAATTTTAATTATTATTAAATTTTATTAACTTTAAATAAAAACAAATTAAACTTGAACACAAAAAAAGGAAAATTAAAACGGTTTTCCAAAGATTGAGTATTTTTTTTTTAATATGTGAACTAAATGATAATTCACACTGTCCATTCAAGTCGATTAATGTAAAGAGATGATTAATTTTTTATGTGCGTATAAATCGATAGTTTCTCACTTTCACTAACTTATCTTTAAATCAAGTCGAAATTCTACGGAAATAATTTATTGTGCTCGATTGCTGAAACAAGATAGAGTATGGCATGTATAAATTTCGCTTTTAGATAAAAAACAAAGTTTAAAAAAAAACTGCAACGAATTGATTTCAGTTATACATTTCTACGTACTGTGAATTCACCACGAGTTGTTCATAAGCTTTTATTTTTACCGAGAGACCTGTTTAAAAATAGTTCTTGCGATAAATTGATTTTTTATACACATCTCCGGGCATTAATCAAAGTATCCGAGATAGAGTTTGAAAATCAATTTAGGATACTCGAATAATTTATATTATTGTCTATATTAGCAAATTTTCCGCATTCAACCACTAATCTGTGACTAAATCATGTAGCTGATATCAATGGCCACATATTTTTCTGTGGAATTTGGGAATAACTTTTGTTATTTTCTGTTGAGCGAAAAAATACACTTACTGATGCATTTATTTCCAATTGGCAAAATCATGATGGCTCTAATTAATTTTCAAACGCCCTAAACACTACATTCACGTGGTGATATGCGAACAATCATAAAGGTTGTTCTAATCAAAACATGACGAGAGATCATAACATATTTATTTATTAACAAAAGCAAAACATAACCAACTCATCTCACTAGGGCAGTCCTGTGTTGAGATGAGCAGCTTTACAATTTAAGTGAAACGATGTAAACCAACATACAAAATTATAAACAAAAATTTAGATACCGTTTTGCACCTATGTAAATGGTTATTCAAAAACCCAACCGATTTTTATGATTTGTTTAAATTTGACAGTTTTTTTTTTCAATTACTAACAAGGAAAGATAAATTAAATTTAAATACGTTTTGGTGCTTATTAAAGAAAAATGGTAAGCGATTTCTTGCACCTTTTACAATATTCGAATAAGACTATATGTTCCATCAGCGATTATGGTAAATCCGGTATTAAGATTTAACGAAACGTGATACGCGCTCAGAGATGGCGCTAATTCAAATATTTTAGAAAAAAAATACTTTTACCAATCAATGCTTTTGAATATTGAGATGAATTGTTTGTTGGCGGGTGAACATACGGAATATGAAATGGAATAAATTGTTTTTGTTAGTTTAAAGCTCAAGTCCTTCAAGAAACTTATAAAAATACTGTATATGTTAGTTTTACAATATATTATGTCTTTATAAGTTTCTTGAAGGACTGGACCTTTTAATTTTATATTCCGTGTGTATACCCGCTAACAAACAATTCATTTCAAAATTTAAAATCATTACCTGGTAAAAGTGTTGTTTTTTTAATATTTAAATTATCACCATCTGTGAATGAGTAATATGTTCCGTTTCGCCTTAAATAGTAAAATTTTAATAAAATTAATGTAGAATTTGAAAAAATAACTTAACATTAAAAAATAATATACGGTGTCAGTACAAGATAACTTAGTACAAAGTAATTATGACGGAATCGGCAATAGACCTCCGACCAAGTCGGCAAGAGACACCTGCGAATTATTGTGCAACGAGAAATCTTTGAACCTCTCCACCACGGATATGAGAGTGGCAATCTTAATGCCACTTTTCCATCATAGAATTTTGCCAGACCCGCCTAAGGCATTTTTCTACCTATTATGACACTAACCCGTAATGTGTAATGAGTATGTGTGTAATAAACCGTGCTAATTTTAAATGCTCTTTATTATACGCCATGAAGCGCCGTAACACCTAGAACGGTATTTTTGATGTATGCAGGTAACTGAACCAAATACTGGGTCTATGAATATGTAAATCAATAAATGCTTTTGGTCATTACGATTTCTAGCGTTACAACATGCTCAATGACGAGGTTTATGACATAATAATCAATATTGCTATATGTACTTGCCGTATTGACCAAGATATTGATTTAATTAACCCACTGTTTATTCATCATCATTCATTTTAAAACTACACACTTGGTTACTTCGGAAGGCTATGCAGCTCTCATACAGTTTGTTTTTTTTTTTTTATTAATATAAGAATTACATATAGAATATTTAATAGTACAGATATAATAGCTAATTACAAAAAAGTATAAATTTATTTTACGAAAAATGGCCAACTCAATAGAGAAAGATTTCTCGTGTTTGAGTTGCGGAGCACTGCCATCTAGCGACAGTAGTGAATAAATAAAAGTACATCAAGAATATGTTAGTGAAAGACTAAAAGTACGTGATACTAGAAATACAACAATAAGGCGCATACAAGATATTAAGATAGTACATTCATATTTCGAAAGACCTGATCGAATATTTCTAGAGGATATGTTGCCTTTTTTTTAAAATTACATACATTATTTACAATCAAGAGTTTTATAAAAATTAAGAAGTAATTAAAACTTGTAATTACTCTTGGACTTATCTAATAATTTTTTGATTTGTGATTTGAAAGAATTATAGTTTTTTCTGTTTTGATTTTATACGGGAGGGCATTAAAAAATTTTATACCTTGATAGGCGTAATGGAATTGAAAAGCACTAGTTTTAAATTTAGGGATTTCTAAGTTGCCACGTGATCTTGGTCGGTTACTTATTTTTGTAGAAGTTTTTGAATTGAAATGGTCTTTATGAATTCGTAACAATGTGTTCTTTTTGAAGATTAAACTAAGGACTCTAAAAGATTTAAACAGCTGTGTAGTTGGAAATATCGATGGTTTTCGTAGGATGACTTTCAAAATCAATCTCTGTGTCTTTTCAACAGGTAAGAGGTTAGTTTTAAAGGTTCCCCCCCAACCGATTATATCATACTGTAAAATGGATTGCGCAAGGGAATAGTATATTGTTTTTTATCATATTGGATGATAGGATGTTTCTCAATCTAATAAATATGTAAATAAGTTTTCTTACTCTGGTTACCGTATTTTGTACTTGTTCTTTCCATTTTAGTTGACTGTCAACTAAAATACCCAGATACTTTATGGTATTTTTGCCGTTGATGGGTGAACATTTTTACCGTCGCATTCTTTTTTATTTTCACACTGTGATGAATGGATTTTGATACAAATATTGTTTTCAAGGTTTTTTTTCTTTTAAAGAGATTGGGATGAAGTATGTTTTGTCAGTATTTAGAGACAGACAATTTTGGTCGAACCATGTTTTGAGTATATTGAGAATTGTATTTGCTATTCTCATTGTTTCCTTCCATGATTTTCCTTTTGTGATCACCACAGTGTCGTCTGCATAAGATATGCTGTCTCCAACTATGGGGAGGTTGAACATTTTATTTACATATATGATAAAAAGAATTGGACCGATGACAGTACCTTGTGGTATACCGAAAGATGCAGTTTTGGGTTCACTTAACGCATTATTAATTTTGACATATTGAAATCTTTCTTTTAGATAGCTTTGGAACCATGATAGCACTATTCCGTCTATCACAATTTGCTTTAGTTTTTCAATAAGTTTGGAATATGATATGCTGTCAAAAGTCTTGCGGAGGTATATGAAGATACCAAGACACTTTTCTCTATTATCTAAATTTTGCATTATTGTTGATGTTAATTTAGCAATCGCATCCTGAGTTCTGAGATTGTCCCTGAAACCGAATTGGTTTTGACTCATTATCTCCTTCTCTTTTATGTAGTTGTTGAGTTGTTTTTTCACATTTTTTTCATAAATCTTCGCCTTATTTGATGTAAGGGCTATGGGACAATAGCTCGAAATATTTTCTTCGTCACCAGATTTAAAAACCGGGGTGACAAGTTTAGATTCCCTTTCTCTTCTGATCATCCATTTCTAATGTCAGGGAATGAATTTCTTGGTTCTCTGATCTACTATTATCCGAGTGACTAATTTTAAATAGGAATACAAGTTGTCGCAGTATTAGTAACTCCACACAGGAGGCCCTGAGCAAAATGATTTCCCTCAAGGTCTATGTCATATTTGGGGATGATGTGTGGAGGGGTCTTTATAAGGAAAAGAAGGAGAGGAAGTTCTGGCAAGAAAGAGATATGAAGGGTAGGTAGGAATCTGGGGCGTCAGTGTATCCAGGAGTGACGGGTGTATTAATCCATCCCTCCCAGTGCGGTGCAAGGTGATGGGTCGAGAGTGCGACTAAAGAAGTCAAAAGGTCTCCCTCAACTTGCTTCTCCCGATCCGACCCACCACGCAGTCACAAGACCTGGACAAACCTCACCTTCATGAACCCGGGTACCCCTGCTAAGCCATCAAATGTAGCGAATGACTTAGGGTTCTCTTTCTCTAATCTATGTTGATCGTCAGCAGTCTTGTTATAAAACACTTTTACACTCACTTCAGAACTATCGGAATACGGAAAAGCACGTACAATTTGGTAAGAGGAAATTTCAAAGCTATGAATCAAGACAATGCCACACGCCAGTTTTCTTCACAAGATTTTATCTCTGAATTGAACACGTTGACCTGAACACCATTCTTCCATGTGCCCACTGTTTGAATGTTCTCAGAGGCCAAGTGCAGATTACAGATTCATCATACATACAAATTAAGCCAGAAAACAGTTATCACCGTTCTTTAATATATAAATGATTTATTCTGTTGCCGATGTATTTAGAGAAACAATTATAATTGTACGTCTTGCTCTACCTACGATCATAAAACAACTTGTCATTTTTTTCCGTGTATGCGTTTTTTTCAAATAGCGCAAATTATTTTCATCCACTGCTTGAATAGAGCTTAGAATAATTTAGAAATAGTTTTAACGATCTATTATACGGAATAATAAACTGAATTTTAATCTTGGAAATCTCCGTGGTTTTAGCTACATAAACAAATCCATTAAAAAGTGGTTGAGTATTATTCAAATTATTTATATAATTAAACTTGATTCAACAATGAAAACATGCTTTTTTACAGTTCGTATGAAATATTTTACCCGGAGAGCAGACGTGTCATAAGAGCAATTATTTTTTCTTCAAGATGAGGCACGATTTTTGTACTTAATGCCAAATGTGCTTCATTCTGAATGTCAATGAATTATGGTCGCTGAAGTTCAACTGTGAACTTTAAATCCTGATGAACATTCATTAAAGTGATTCATTTGCCGAAAATTTGTTAATGAGATAAAATGTTAAAGCAAGTATAAGCCGGCGATAACTTGAATAAGACCGAATAAAAATGTGAACATGAGCTAAAGAATATAGATTTATACAGCGTGGCTTGCGCAAGATCCTAAAAATGGATATACTAATTAATACATATATCAAACCAAAAGTTCTCGGCAGTGGTTTAGAATTTAGAACTTTGTTGACATGATTATTTTTTTCTTGAAAAGGATTACGTTTAATATAATGTTTTATTAAATGCGAATTACTAGATATTGGTTAGTTTTATTTAAAAAAAAACGTACTGGGAAAGAAATTCAATTATTTTACTCCACTTTTCACATAATTTTAAATGTTTTGTTAAACATACATATGACGGTCAGGAAAAGTCACATTATGATTTGATTTTTATTTAACAAAAAAATCTCTTTAAAAACATTATGTTTATCGTTTTGCGTAATAATATTATCGTTATTTCAAATGAATTAATAATCCCTCTCCGACGTCCCTCTCCCCCTTAATGAAATGAAGGTAATTGTATCTACATATCTAACCGCTCCATAACCTCGAGGTTAATGCCACAATTTGTGTACGGGTTACATCTGAAGCATTCATTTGATAGGTCTCTTTTAGATGAGCTTATTTATATTTCTGTGGATGTGATTAATGATTCAGTTTGATGAATTTAAACCTATTTGTTTTTGCTCTATATCAAATGAACTTCGCTATAAAAAAGCAATACCTACCTACCGCTGTTCTAATGATTGAAACCGATATATTTAACAACATACATGTTGCCGAGTCCGAAACTCGTTTAAACACTTGCCGACATTTAATTTTGTAGACATTAGTATGAATGATTTAAATTTTTTTATAGAAGAGCATGATGAACATGTACGCTGATCCAACGCAGGTCACAGACCCGTGGCCATTATAGTATTATGCCCGTTATTAAGTGCGTGAATACAAACAAATATATTATATACATGTTTTTTTATTAACGTTTAAATAAAATTATAGGCAGACTCAACGGTTCAATGTTCAACGAGTGACCGCCTAATAGATTGTGGAAAATCATCAATAATAAAAAAATAAAACAAATATATTAAATACGTGCTTTTTTGATTAACGTTTAAATAGAATTATAGGCAGACTTAACGGTTCAATGCTCAACGAGTGACCGCGTAGATTGTGGAAAATCATCAATATAAAAAAAATGTTTCCATAACACCATGTAATTGTTTCCATGCTGTTTTGAATGCAATCTGATTGGAATATTGAATCGGACGGGTGGTTAAAACCTCATATATTTCCAGGGTGACGAAACTGGTTTGCCTAATTATGCCTAAATAAAAATGTCAGTTTTATTTTTGTTCTATAAACGCTACGATTAACGTAATATTTTAATTCCTCCTGCTGCCATCATCATAGGCGGCAAATAATATTTATTGTACAATAATAATAATTAAACCACTGAAGTCCGGATGGGAACCCAACACTTTGAACCACGCAGTCACTAACCGGTCAAGCTAATAGAAATACCCAAAAGCGAATTTGAAAATTAAATCTTTGCACTTTATCTTAACTGTAGACGTCACAGAGCAAATAATGCAGAGGGTTTCCCTAACAAGCAAGGAGAAGAAACCAAACTGAGGTGGGCAAATTTGACGTGCCTCCAATTTAAGCAAAACGGAAAATAAGTAAAAAGGTTTAGCTTGTTTACCAAAACCGCATACATATGTTGTTACGAGTATTTAGTTTGACTCTTTTATAAATATTTTATAATTTGCTTACCGCACTCAAAATCGCGCGAAGCAAACGTGGACGGCAGGGAACTAGGCTGGTGTCAAAATTGGTATCACGTGACCTTTCCTCCAACCGTAGAAATGGTATGTTAAGGAAAAACTATTCATTCTGACGTCAGTAGTCAAAACCCTACAAAATTTTAAAGAAGGTTTAATTTCTTTATTTTAAACCTAATGTGATTTAAGATACCTACACGACTTTAAAAATAAGGGCACATAAAACAAAATTGCAGCATGAAACTTGTTTTAAAAAAAAACGACAATAAATCGGGCAAATTTCATTACTTTTCCAATGTATGCTTACGTATCTACCTACGTTACGCGTATCGAACGTACCAAGTATTAGCTGGCCCAGCACACATCCAATTGGGAGTACCGTTACAGGTATCGCTTATTCGTCAGACCTTACTTGATATTTCGTACGAGACATGGCCGCAGCGTGTGGTTACCTCACAGGCGTACAGGTGAGGTCGAATTCCTCTAGCCGGTTTTTCTGGGGGACCCGATACCGCTGGGAAGAACCTCCTTGCGCCACGAACTGACACACCCAGTATCTACATGTTTATGAGATGAAAAACACACTAATTTACATAATTTCTATAGAGATGTTTGTAATAGAACGGGCGGGCGACTTTCAGCTTGTAAATAACTCGGAATAACATTATGATATCACGGTAAATTTGAGAGGCTTGAGAAAAGTAATTAAAAATCATACATTTCACAGTATTGAAGATGGAAAACCTAGTAGAGGAAGATGCTGCACCTCGTGAGTTTGAAACCTACGTGCAAGCTTGCAGGATGAAGATAAGCAATAAGCTGCTAATAGAAAAGGGTTCAAGAGGACGACAATTGAATATTAACCATCTGTTGTTCAACCATATAATTTATAGATTCTTGCGTGGTCTCAAGGACAAAAATTTTCGAAAATTTCCAAAACTGTGTGGGACACTCTTTCAACATGAGATTGCCTTCCTCCTACTGGGTTAGGTACTACATACTTAAGATCATTGCCATTAATTTATATTAAACTTGTACAGATTTTGATGAAGTGCACCTGTCTGGCTTTTTGCAGCGCTCTTACGATTTTTTTCTGCAGACGACCTTGTTAGAAGAATTAATATATAATATTAACGTCGTATGCGCTCGATGGTGGCACTAATTGCTTTACATAAAGGTAGGTTGAGACCCACTTGTCTTAAGAAACGTTTGTCGTCTGAATTTCAGTCTCACGTATAAGTATAGTGACCTCTTTAAATAATATATATATATATATATATGAGGTCTTAGCGGCGCGTTTATTGTATCGGATGTATGAAACTGTTAGTTTAAGTGAGACACGACTCGGAACGCTTTACAATTGTCTGACATAATACTTTATGTAATGAACTGTCACATCGCAAAACGGAAAGAGTACCGTTCGGTACGTTTCGACGAACCGGATAGGCACGTTCCGAATCGCAAAAGCGCTGCTTACTGGTCCCTTTCCTATCGGCGGGCTGGTGCTCCGTGCGCAGGCTCCATATCGGGTGCTCCTCGCTCAAACTTGGTCAACCGGAAGTCGGCGGGAGAGCCTTAAACCGCCCATACGTTGCATTGACCATTTGACAGTTCGGCTGAGTTATGTGGGCGCTGCCGATCAAAGTAGGTTCATATTACAATCACACATATTAGCGACACGAATAACCGTGTGTGCTGCTTGTTTATTTTTGTTCTAGATCTCTCTCTTTGTCTTTAAAAACTGATATTATTTACACATTAGATTGAAAATGTGTGACTCTTTTCGTGCCCTCTTTAAATATACAGTTTTTGACAGAATTGCCAAAAAAAAAGCGTGCACACTATTATTTTCATTCAAATGTGTCTTGCGACAACCGCTGACGTGAGCGCACATTTATACGGCTGGATCAGAGCTCACATCTTAATCAAGTATTTTGTTGCAACTTATCGTATGAAATTTCGTTTTCACAGACATTTCTTTGAATATGCATTTTACGCATAGCAGTAATTTAATGGTTACACTGTTAATCTCGAATACACGTTACCAAGCCGAAGAATGAAAGAACTCCCGGCCAACGAAAAACACTTTTGGAAATTATAGGTTACTCTGCACGCAGTTGTTTATTTATATATATATATTGTTTTTTTACAGATATTCTCACCTACGTGAGAACAATCCAGTTATAATACATAAATTGCATAAAATTACAAATATTCAGACACGGGATATAAAATTACAAAAACTCACTCAATGATACATAATACAAATAGAAACAAGAGACACAAATTTAATATAATTATCCCAATCATTGTTGCGTATTTTTAAATAATGGCAGACATTTTTTGCAGACTACTGCCTAGATTTGTGCAACCGAGTCTTTGCACCACACGATATAAGAATACATCGAGAAGAAATCTATACTGCTATTTCGAACATGTTCGATAAATGGGCGTGATTCCGTGTTTATATACGAATCAACGGTCAAGTTACAAAACTGGCATTTTGAAAGTGTGCGCGCTCCGTTTACTCTTCCATTTAGTGTGTAAAGCCCCTAACCTTTAGAATTCCAATATCCACAACGCGCATTAAACTTCCTCGTTATTTCTTACTTTCTCGATAGATATCTTTCGTTATTATTTATTACGATGTTCGGATAACGTATGCGGCACGAAGATCTCTTAATCGTAATTGAAATGAGCCGATTTGATTTATTAATTGCTTTCTCTTCCTATCGCCGAAGTACGCAGATCGACGTTTATGTGTAATTTTATTGCCGTGGCCGAAAGCGGAACAACTGTTCGACATAAAGTTGCGGCGTGCTAAATTATTATCAACGGAGATGACCGAGTGTTTTATTTGTTTAAAAAATTGCAGTGAGGAAACGAGTGTTTGTCAGGAAAACATTTTTTTATGTGATGACCACACAAGAGTCTCAAGTGTCCGGAGCTAGTAAGTAACGCCCGCGATTGGAAATGTTGTGAGGAGTGGTGTTTGCTGATATGTTTCGTGCTGGAGGGCTAGGTTTAAAAAAATCTATTAATATTTCATAAGCAATTTTTTTTAAAAACGTTTTTTTTATATGAATACCTCACAAGAGTCCCAACTGCTCTCAACCGTCTGGAGCCAGTGAGACTATGGCATTCCCAATTGGGGAATGTTGCGAGGCTGAAGGTTTGGTTTGAAGGTTTCTAGAGACGCACTATTTTACAGGCGGGTACACTAAAGCTTTATATCAATCCCGGAGATTGTGCCAGAAAGTCTACTAAGATATGCTGGGCCAAATATACGGCCATAAATTTGCAAATTTGACGCTCTCCGTGGTCGAGGGATAAGACTCTCGACTACGAATCCGGAGGTCGCGGGTTCTTATCCCGACGTGCGCACTGAACTTTTATTTTAATAATTTGTGTTGTTTCACAATTAATTAATTAAAAATAATACATAATATATTTTCGCACGTACCAGAGTGGAAGATACTCTCATTATCGCCCAGGTTTCAGAATTAAAACGTTACTTAGAATGGGTTTAGCCGTGTTTAATGACCAGAGCTGAATTTCTTTCCCCTCCTCACTACCTTCAGCCTCACAACATACCCCTACTGGGGATGCCATAGACTCACTTAATTTTTATTTTTGTGTAAATACCAGGAGTCGGAACTGCTCCCAACCGTCTGGATTAAATGCATTTCATCGAAGCAGTCGTAAACGTAAACGGCGATTTCTACGAAAATTTCTTGAACTTCGTTATCTCTTGGCAAACACTATTGAAATGTCAATAGATATACCCACTCTCTCGTTAATACAACGGACAAGTAAACGAAACCCTTTGACAAATTTTATCATATTCTCGCTATTATAATTACGACGGAAACATAATGAGTTATGAGTTTTAATAAGTTTTATGGGATATCTCGACTCTGTTCACAGTCGAGTAACAGAAGATTAAGATAAAAAAACTTTTACTTCATTACGAAGGATATGAAAGTTGATTTGCGTTTTTCTAGGTGAAAACCCATCAGACCGATTCACCATTCTTATGGTAAGAGTTTGAACTTAATACCGAGGCATACGTTAGATAACCCGAGACATGGGATCTGTTTGTCGGTCTAACAGAGAGGAGAAATACGTGGTACATTATCTCAAGCGTTAGGAAATATTAAAAGTTGAGCAATCATCCTCACTTGTATAGGCGTGTATTAGTAACTATTCAATCGAGGCTTTTTATAGATGATTATAATGAAATACAAAAGATTTTTTTCTTAGATTATGTTCAATTCGATTTCGTGTTGCCTAATCAAAGATATCTTCCTTTATTGGGAGGTTTAACAATCATGTATCGTTTTTTTAGCCTATTATTTTTTATTCAACTATTAATATTCTAGCATTATTGTATAGTGCGCAGTTGGGCAACCTCCGGCCCGTGGCACGTCTTGATCAGGCCCGCGGATGTGTCTAGTTTCGATCATACTAAAAGTCGTTCAGTAACTTCAAAACCTCGAATATCGAAAAAAAACAACCACCGAATGTCGCTATGAAAAACGGTGTTGCAATTTCTAACTTTTACTGTTCATCTTCTACTACTTCTACTACTATGTACTACTTCTTTAAAATTTGTGTTTCCATTCAATAACTTCTATCGTAGCTAATTATGACAATGTTATTTTTTTATATATTTCCCGTTGTTAATTACTCGATATTCACACTAGTGGACACGTTTCCTTAAGCGCTCTATGGTCTAATTATGGTCGCGGTTGACTTCGAAATTGAAGAAAAAATTGGCAGTCAAAGCAAGATTAAGGGATATAAAACAGTTTTTGATCACGTGAAAAATGCTAACAGAAAATGATAATTATTATAATTTAATAAAAATGTCCGCTCGCCAGAATTTCTCCCGGTCTGAATGAGCTGCGATCTGTTCACCCTACGCACGACTCGAAGAATGGCAATCCGACCCCAAACGAGAAAAGGTTGCCTGTCCCTGGTAGAGTGTATGAAATACAAAACTATAATAAAAGGTATATAGTAATGAAAACAAAATTACATATCTGTTCATGTATCATTTTCTATAGTCTTTATAACATTCGTGCTGACGCATTCCTTATTATTATAATTTTCGTGCTAAATCGATAGCTCGAACTATAGGATTACTACACACTTTGAATCTTCTTCGACCAGCAGTTAATCAAGAGAGATGTGAATTAAATGCCGATGAAGACGGCAATCTTGTTGTTGAACAGAATCAATTCGGATATTGACATATTTAGCATCAACGAAGCTGCTTTTAAACAGCAAGCTTTGTTGCTGCTACTATAAAATCTACCCACTTGTTTAAATTATTTTATTCATGTTTGACCATGTTAAACCTTGCGGTAAAATGTTTATTTAATACAATATTTTTAAAAACCCATCCACATGCTAAAATTTCAACGATATCACGCGCTCCTTATGCAGGTGGCGACAAGATTGAAATTCCCGTTTAACATCGGCCGCATGTTTCGATTTACGCAAAATAACGTCACCAAAATGCGGGTTTTATTTTATTTTGTAAAGCACAGGCATAAATATTAAAAAAACTTAATTTGCCACAATGAAAAATAGGACAATATCGGAGAAAGGGTTCGTGGGTAGGAGATTTTTGGCTTAAAATTTTTGTTTAGGCCTGATACTTACAAAGACACACTTAAAAAATGGACGGTTGAACAAAAGGCCAAGATGCGTTCTACTAGCAGTATTTAAATAAATTATCTATGATATTTCTAGGATTTTATTTATTTATTATTTACATGAATTCCACTTCCCGGGCCAATATGATTATGACATCCCCTTTGGCCGTAAGCATTGAGGTCGAAGCAATTAAGGGAGAGGAAGGCCCATTCGGATCTAAGGTGAAGCCACTTCCTTTTTAAAATTAAAGCAATAACTTTGTTTACAACATTTTTATTTAAATTGATTTGATTGTTAATGAGTCTGCTATTAGTATTTTTTGCTATATTCATCTCGAAAGCTTCCAAATTATCTACTCCAATACCTATTCCATTTTTATGAAGTAAACTTATGCCTATATTATTATTAAAAGTGTAATCTGTTTCTAAGACGTGGTTGGCAAATTCCGAGAACCCATTATTATTAAGACATCTTAAGTGCTCTTTGATACGGATATGCATTACGCGATGTTTTGCCTACATAAAACAAAGGGCGACCGTTGCATTGAAGTTTTTTTTATTTGTTTTATTTTTTATTCCACAATGGTGGTCTCTCGCCAAAGCGATTTTGGGAGAAACACCCACCCTAGAACGAAGAACAAATATAAAAGTACACTATTTTTTAGTCAAATTTTAAATGTAAAAAATACACATAAAATGTATTTAGTTTTCATTCTAACATTGCTGTGGTATGAATGTGTAACCTCTGGTACCAGAGGCAAGGATATTGTTACTCTGCTACAGAGTCAAATTGTGTAATATCTAATCGAAGCTAACGAAAATTTTGCACATCAAAATTATAAGTTTCCTTTCATGTTATTATTTACTTTTGCAACGAAATTTATATTGAAATCAGATTGGTATCTTGGATAATAATTCACTGGATCATAAACCACAATCACAGTGGGTTGGAAGTCTGAATACTGATGCAATGGCATACTTAAACGCGACCACGGAATTCAATTTGTCACAGCAAATTACTGGCGCCGAGCAAAACGGGACATTCATTCCCGCTGCATTTGGAATGCCACGAGGCAAATGAAGACATTTTTCAGTTCAGTGGTTGTACTTGTTTTTAGTGCAAGTGCATTTTTGTTGGTTGCAGTACAGTTACAAGAGAGGGCTGTGCCAATGTGGGCCGCTATGACGAGTCGCCTTACAAGACTCCTTTGGAGAATGTCCCATGCCTATTCTGTTTGTATGTAAATTAAACAACCAGTAGGTGGCCGTTAGTGACACTTAGCCAGAATCTTGGATGCCGAATATTCATTCCAATGTTTCATTGAACAAAAAATTTTAAAACGTTTTTCAGGTTTGTATAGTTTTTCATTGTTTCAACATTGTTCTATTTATGTCATTTTTCTATACTTGACATTATTATTTTTTAGTATTTTCTGATGAAGAAAGTATCGCTTTCGAAACATGTTGATATCTGTATATAAAGTCGTGAAAACAAAGTATTTTTTTAAATTCATTTACTAACTTTGGTACTGGGCGTTGCCCGCGATTTGTTCGTTATCACATCCTTCAATATTTTTTGTTTTATTCATTTGCTAATGTACCAATAAAATTAACAACTTTCCTTATGATATATTCTATTGTCTGATATAAAATACGATTAATTGCCTTTCTACATAACACTCCTTTATTTTCTCTGACAAACGTTTATAAGAGCTTAACCCTTTTAGAGGTGAATTAAAACTGACAGTGATAAAACTTATATGATACTTTGTAGAATTATTTGAAAGAAGTTTGTGTAGTTTTCTTTTTCAATACTTTAGAAGTTATTGCTATTTTTATTTGAAAGAACATGAGATCTGTAAGTGCGTATTTCATTTAAAACGACAAATCATAACGTACATATAAAAATATAACATTTTATTCGTTAAAAATATGATATGAAAATTAAACAATAAAAACATACCTTCATTTTGAAATATATATTTTTTCAAATAAATGCACAGTTTGAAAGAGTGAAGTGAAATAATTATTAAAAATACTGTAAAGAAGAATGTACCAAAATGTTTTTGAAATGGACATTATTTTAAGGATTACCTATGTATGTAAAGTACATCTAAAATCGTTGCGTTGGACTAGAAAATCGATACAGAATGTATAATTTCATATAGCTATAGTTTATTAACTATTTTACAACCTCGGCGCCTCTAGATCAGTATCAGATTATTGACTAGTCACTTACTACGTATAATAAATACAAAACAGAAAAATATTCATACCGCAGTAGTTCACCAGTACTGCCAACGACTTCCTTTTCAATAAAAACACACGTAAACATTAGTAATTACTCTGTAAACTTTTTTATCTGCTCGTGCTATGGCTTAAAATTGTGAGTCAGCATACATCTCAAACCGAATATAGCAAAATATTGGTACATGCTCATAACACAAGACTAACTCCAAACGACGGACTTGTAATAAATACGGTACATAAATACGGTCAAAGAATAAATAAGTAAGTGTCCCAAAAATTTACAACATGTTACCCAATTTAAGAAAAAAATGTGAACTAAATTTCAAATTTAAATTTCTAAATTTCAAATTTCTAAATTTTTCTCCTTTTGAAATTTAGTTCACATTTTTTTCTTAAATTGGGTAACATGTTGTAAATTTTTGGGACACTTATTTATTCTTTGACCGTATTTATGTATCTGTGAATTACAAGTCCGTCGTTTGGAATTGAAATTTAGATAAAAATAAAGTATGATAAAAAAAAGATTTTTTGTACTAACCTTTATTTCTTTTTCTCAAATTTTAATGTTGCACTCTTTTTATTATTGATTTTCTCTGTATTTTTTATACCCTTGTTTTTATTTTTGTAAACATAATGTTTTTCATTAAAATAAGAAATAATAATGTAATTTTTTAAATTTTAAGTATAGACCGTTACTAAGAACCCGTTGACAAACTGATATCAATCAGTTTAAGGGGACTTTATTACAATATTTATGTACCATTTTGAAAAAGGGAATATATTAAAAAAAATGTATATTATCTAAAAATAATCCACTTAATAATAATCGAAACCTTACACAACCATCGATATCTTTCCGCGTCGAAGAAAGTCACCTTAGAAAATAAGACGTTCATTGAAATATCTGGCATTGTTAGACATTGCTACAAAAAACCATCGATACAATATAACATCACTTTTACGTTGAATAAATGAATAATTTTTTTTTTTCCAGCATTACATTTTCCCATTTTTTGTTGGGTTATTTCCCTACGTTTCGAATTGTTCACAAGATCTTAACTTGGTACACATTTTGCACCACGAACGAATAGAATCATTTGAGAGCTTGCATTCTATGCCTATCCATCACGTAATCGTTTAAAATTAATATATTATTTTTCTTCAATGGCCGTTGAATCATCTGCATTTTATTTCCATATATAATAGTTACCGGTGTATTTTAATGACTGTTATTCTCCGGATAGCTATCTGTGACACATAGGTATATTACCTGGTAAAAGGTCACGAGGTTCTCCATGTATCGAGGTCAGCAGCCTTTCCACGACTTTTCTCTATGACAAATCTCTGCAAAGCGTCAAGCCTTTGTTTTACTAGCTGATTAATTCTTCTTCGACATGAAAGCAATTTATCAACATTTTAAAGCGAATTCCCAAATTTCCAAAATTAAATCGTGTTTTCGTATTATGTAGTCTTGGAACCCAGTGTTAAATAAATAATTTTTAAAAAAAAACGATATTATTCGCATACAAATTGTAACTGCATAGAGCGAGTGAAACTAAGGAAGTGAACGAATGGAATGAGAATGAGGAGAGGATAGTTAAGTTGTGTCTGGCTATTCAAATTTGGTCACTAAACATGACAAAGTCATTTCAAGCAACGTTTCTATTCTGAATAATGTTCTCTCACCAGAATAACATTGAGAATA
The DNA here is from genome assembly GCA_022606495.2 of Halesus radiatus. NCBI lineage: Eukaryota > Metazoa > Arthropoda > Insecta > Trichoptera > Limnephilidae > Halesus > Halesus radiatus. The sequence goes on along the minus strand of JAHDVE020007923.1, from coordinate 15,305 downwards.
TCTTTTACTCTGGGACGAGGTGCATTATCATTAAATAAAAATATTTAATTCAATATTTGGTTTAGTTCGAAAAATACATTCCCCGAATTTGTGTCTAACATTTGCCTTACTCAAATACTCGTTAATTAAGGTGCGTCGTTATTATGCCCCTGCTCAACATAATGTGTGAGAAAGAACACAGTTATAAAAAATAACGAGTATTCGTCGTATTTTCCGTTGGATTATTGGTGTTAAGGCAATAAAATTGAGAGTTTGAGAGTGGTGTCAAAAAGCATTCACTAAAATGAACGGTAAAATAATGAATATATAAAATATTTACATTGCTGAATACCTTTGTATTACTCTCAACGGTATTCGGGTATTTGTCTTCCTTCGAAGAGTATTTTTAATTTCTGACGAGCAGTAATAGAAGTAGAAAATACGTAGTATTTTAGAATTCACATAACCAATTACCATATAAAACATACAGGTAGCTATAAAATATGCCTTTTATAATTCATTTTTGAATCCAACATAACATTATCGCTCCCGGTGAATATTTCACAAGTGGTCTCGAATAATATGAGATAGTTCCCGCACGATTACCATCAGAGTAATCTGCTCACCTGAATGCGCACTTAGTGAGTGGATTACTGAAAATAAAGAAAAACTCTCGTTATGTGTATGCTTTGGCAACATCAAAAGATTAGAGTGATTAGACACTCGTTTTGCAATTGTGAATTATTACTAAGTGAACAAAGTAACTCAAATTCCATGTGAAGTAAACTCTAAAATGATTTATTTTTTACAATTAAAATGAATAAATTCAGCAAAAGTGTAAACTCAAAGAAGAAAACTTCCTGCGTAAACTACTCCTTTATAGGGGAGCTTTGATTTGTATCTACTCAATCATTTATTTTTAATTTTTAATTAATTCCACACAATGCCAGTACATGGTCTTTTAAAGGAGAGCAAGGAGTGAACCTGAGTCATGAAGTGGTTTAGGAGGGAGGAAACACAAAAGCCAGTCATAATACAGCTGTTGTTGAGTTGTTGATCAAATGAACAAAACTAGCGGTGTACAGTATTGTTGATCCCTCGTTCAGCGTAGGTATTTTGTCTACTCATCAAGTGGATAGATTTTCACACAACCGAAGACATAACTCAAAGAAATTGTACAATTAATATCCACACCCAAATTAAAATTTTCGTTAGGTATGACCTAAGCGGCAAAAGTGATCGCTATTGTTGCCATTTTTGTCATTTCAAAAAGATACACACTTGCACAATGGAAATATAAAGATTATCAAATAATTATATAGGTAAGTAGGTAACCATAAATAATCGCGATAAATAAAGTTTCAGTCACCATTCCGCGAGGTTGTTGCGTTCGTATTTTGTTATTTGTCAATGCGCTTTGTTGTGAGAATTCCTGCCAAGTTATTCAATTCCTATAAGATAAATGATAATGCCCTATTACTTAACGCAAACAGAAATTATCCGATTAAATGTATTGTGTTTGTTTTCCCCAACAGGCCAGTTTCCCATGAGTTTACAAATTTAAGTGAGTTTTGTTGTTTGAGGCAGACAAAATCTACTTTTGCATTGTCGCAATGACATTGAATGATTTTCGTCAGGGAATGAGGTAATTATGTGAATACGAATTACACGTTTGCTTATTGGTAATCGTTACGGAATCAACAAGTTATGCACTTTTAAACTATGTCGTTATGCTCCCTTTCAAAGCGGTACTGACGTGGGAAATTATTACGTTTCCCTTTTAGAAGATTTTGATTGTGTTTTAAAATACGGGTAATGAACTAATTGCATCAAGAGTTATTATTTAAGAATAACGCTTGATAAGCCGCAATAAAATTAATTTATCCAATTGATAATCCGGGAGAAGATTGATGGATACGTGATTAGTATGAGTTCAGTACCACCTAATTAAATCAGGCTACAGCCCTCGTGGTGAAGATTTCCAACCTCCAAAGGAGAGGGCACCAAAAAAATTATGAATTATTGTATATCTATAAATCCACTGCAACAAATAAATACCTGACCTATTCCACAAAACCGTTTTCCTAAGCAAGGTGCTGTTAGATATAAATCTTATACTTTCAAAATGAATCAAATAAATGAACTGTTCGTCTTATAAAGCGGTTGTCTTTGTATCCAAAGTACAACAGTTGCAGCTGTCACTGCTTTACGGTTAAGTTCTTCGCTCGGGATGACAATTACGTCTGCTACCGGAAAATTACCATTAGACTAATCAATTAGCAATATTAAGTTCATCTTTAACTGGTACAGAGATTTGCCATAGAAAATCTTCAAGGTTTAAAATCATATACCGCGTAATATAATAAACTATTATTATTTTAAATAACATCTGTCATGATGATGTCTGTTTTCCAAACGATGGCTCGTAAATAAGGGGGAAGAGCAACATAACTTAAACGAAGTAACTAAATTACATTCATTTCGATCAAGTCTTACATTCGAGTATTTAACTGATACATGGATATAGAATACTTAATCTTTAATACAGCATTGCATTACATTAACCGAACTGCAAAAACTGCAATTCTTCAATAAACTCAAATTTACTCTGTGGCATAATTATCAAATTAAGTAATATTTTAATAAAATAAATAAGAAATATTTTGTGTACACCATACACTCGTATACTGTGTGTCCTGATGAGGGAATCTTCGCTTCCGAAACATGTTAATATTTATAAATTAAACGGTGGTTTACACAATAACAAAAAATATTTTTTATTTTATTAATAATGACACAACAATGTAATTTTACATGTATTGAAGAAATAATATTTTATTTTATTTAAACCATTACTTTAATAAATAAATATCTACATGTTTCGAAACCAATGGTTCTGTCGTGGGGATATAATATATATACTGAAAAATAATAACATAAGCATTGACAAAAATAACAATAATTGGTGAAAAAAAGGTACACAATTGGGTATTAATGTAAAAAATAATTATAGAAAATAAACAAATTTATTGTGAAATATTAAAATTACACATTATTATATTTACATTACAAACCAGAAATTATTAATTGTTATTATGAAATTATTATTATTATTATTACTATTATTATTATTACTCGTAGAACTCCATTTATAATCACAATTTTTAATTTTAAAGAAAACCAAATTTAATATCTGTTATTGTGTCTAACTCGTGAAACTCCATATTTAATTATATATTTTTTTTTAATTTAAAGAAAATCAAATTTAATATTGTTATTATTGAGTTTGGCGACCAAAGTCATTGCATGCCGACAGCTTGTCCGACGGTTGTCACAATAATAAAAACTAAAATACTTGCAGAACTTAATAATAACATTATTAAAAATGATTTGGGTAAAGAAAAGAATAAAAACTAGAAATTCAAACAAAATCAAGAAACAACAAAGGCACCAAAATGTAGATACATATTTATTTATTAAAACAGTTATTTAAACAAAACAAAAAAACTGTTTCTTCAATTTATGGTGGTGTCATTTTCAATAAAATTAACAGGAAATGTTTCCTTCGAAAAATATGTGTAATTACTTTGTGGCTTCATTATTAATGTAATTAATAAGAAGAACTTTGTTTACACCACTGTTTTTAATACATAAATATCTACATGTTTCAGAAGCAAAGCTTCTCTCAAGTGGATAAACAATATAATAATATTTGTATATTGTTTATCCTGATGACGGAAGCTTTGCTTCTGGAAGTGTTTTGTTTAAACCACTTCCAGATTATATTATATTCAATATATAAATATCAACATGTTTCCGAAGCTTCAACAAGTATACTGCGTATCCTGATGAGGGAAGCTTTGCTTCCGAAACAAATTGATATGTATATATTAAATAGTGGTTTAAACAACAAAAAAATATTATTTAAGATTAAGCGATAATAATATGTGGATGATTTGTACAGCGCAAATTTTTTTTTTGTGAAAATTTACCTAAGGGATTATTTATTTCCACCCACTACTGACTAAGTCTGTTCTGGAGTAGTGTTTTTTTTATTATTTATGTAGGTAGAAGATAATTAATTACAAAGGGTTGTTCGATGTGTCTCACTCGGTAAAAAATCCCGTGGTATTTAATTTAGCTATTATTAATGATTAAAATTAACAATGAATTTTTGAGATATGAGATATAATAAGAAAATATAGTTCTACGAAACACTTTGCAAGAGACAACGTATAAAATAAAATAAGTTTAAAATGGTTACATGGCAAGAATAAGTATATTAATGAAATAGATGTTGGCCTGACGTAAGGGTATTCTAAATTAGTTTTAATATCCCCTCAGTAGTGTCGTCGAAATCATTTCTTAAATAATATTTGAGCTTTTGTTTATTAATGTTAAATTATTAGTAGTAGTTATATTTTATTTTGTAGAAATTAGAAATATGATATTTCACTTCAACGCAGCGGTATGTCGAAATATTTTGTTAAATTTTGCCATTGTTTTACGCGGTATTTTATAACCGGTGTTAACCTACGCAATCTGCGTGATATTTCTACAATTTTTCACATGCACTCCAAAAGGTACTAGAAATACCATGAGTCTTACATAATTAATCAATTAAAATCTGAGACTTCGATCACACTTGACAATAGGAACACGCATAATCTCGCAATCTCTTGCGCATTCCGATCTCGACCTATTCAAAAACAACAGTGGGAAAATGACTAAATAAAGTTTATGATTTTGGGGCATTGCGGCGACCTATCAATCTATCGACCGAGAGCTCAATGAAACGTATGTGTTAATCCACAGCTTAGGGAATTTATACAAGAGTAAAGTCTTAACATCCCTTGAGAGTGCGGTCAATGCAGTAATTTATAATAGCTATTTTCTTCAATAAATGTATAATTATTTTGTGGCGTCATTAGTATACTGTGTATCTTTATGAGATTAGCATCGCTTCCGAAACATATTTATATACTAAACAGTGGTGTAAGTAAAGATTTTTTAATTAATTTTATAATAGCTATGTTTAAACCCTGTGGAGAGATAATAATTAATAACTTAATTAATAATTAATAATAATAATTAGTAACCGATAATAATTGAAAACTTGCGATTGAGTTCACATCAAGACTGAACTTAAGTTAAAAGCAGATAAATTTAACTAAGAAACAGTTAAACTCCTTGTTCGTTTCTGGGGCAGCAAAAATTTCCGCAATTTATGCATCACGAAGATTTGCTCTCTTGGACGCGCTACCAAAGTCTCCAGTGTAGTAGGACTGGGGCCCTCGCAGTAACAGCGTACAAAATCATACATAATTTGATAGAAAGTCCATACCTCCTGGAGTGTTATCAGTTATTTATACCAAACAACTACTGTCAGGGTATGCACCACGATCTACTTTGCCTACCACATGGCAGAACAGATGTGTTGGCGCAGTACAGCATGACACGGGGTATGGTGCTCTCCCAAATAACATATCTATTGATATCTTCCACATAAACCTTGTTAACCTTTATGCTGAAATGTATTTTTGTTCATGTGTATAGTAAATGGACGCAATCTGTAATATAAAAAAAAACAGATGAACGGAAGTTTGGCATCATGAAATTTTCAAAACCTCTTCGGATCTAAATATTTAGGGAAACGCAAGTATTTTCAGCTCGCAATCACATTACCATAATAATCTGTGGACCCGTGAAATATTAAATTAACTGCAAAAAAAGACAAGAAGCTTACTCCATATTAATCAATTAAATCCATCGAATTTTATATCTTTTTCACCATTTGTTCCACTCGGACCGGAAATAGTTTAATGGGGAAATTGGCAAGTGGCGATCGAGTTATAGATATGACAGCAATTTATTATAAAAATACATGTAAAGAAACAAATTTGAATGATTTCCTTACTAGTAAAATGGAAACTTTTGAAGAATTATCAGCTATTTCGCCTTTTGCACCACCCGGGCCGGGATTAGTTTGATGGGGAAATTGACAAGTCGCGATTGAGATCTGCTCTGTGTGTAAGTGTGCCAGTGCTGCCCGCGCCGTCAGCAATTGTGGGAACCGGCACGGCCGCGCGAGAGCAGCTCGCAACGCGGTCGCCGGAGTACGCTCTACGCTCTACGTGGCCGCCGCTCGAGCCCCGCTGGGAACGAGACGGTTAATTTATTGTGCAAGCACCTGTGTGAAAACTCCCGAATTATTATTGTCTAATTGTCTTCAATTGATAACTTTTTAATATTGCTGAATTAGCGCAATCGAATTAGGGAGCTTACAAGTAAGTAGTGCAAACTGTGGCCTACCAAAAATACCAATTCGCTGCCAGTGAGCAAGTCAAGAGCTCACCGTTCGAGAGTTATGAGTGGGACATAAAAACAGATTTTATGTATAATTAGAGACCTTAAAAATTAGCGTTTGTTTGAGAAAAAGTGATGATATTTTTTTGGTTAAATTTGCGTTACTTTGGGCGAAATTCGTGTTATTTTGGTAAAATTCGTTTTTTTTTTTGGTTAATAGGATTCATTTTTCAGCACAAATGGTGGTATTTTGCAATAAAAGTGGTGCTTATTGTCTTGTTTTAAAAAAAAACGACAAAAAATAAACGTACGCGGTGTTAAGTTAGCTATTCAAGTTTCAACGTACAATAATACTTTCTTATTTTAAAATACCAAAATATCACGTGAAAATTACGAAACTTCGATGTTATCAATCCGAAAATTACGAATTTCGCGTAATTCCCATGAAAATGGGTAAATTATCGTAAAAAATCGGATTATCGAAAAACGCACCATTTTCAGGTATCTACTCGTATGTATAATTAAGATAACCCTTGTATGTCACTCTTTATTACATCGCTTAAAACCCGTTTGAAAATACCCATTAAAAAAAATTTGTTAATTCAATGACACATCAATAGAATTTCGAGAAAATTGTTGTCGGTAAACATTAAAATTACATGTTTCAGATACCGTATAGCCAACGTAACGTATAATGCATATTGAATCACATTGGGATGGTGCTACATACGAACGGTTAAACCTTAAGGAAATTGAGCTCCGACCTCAATAAAGCCGGCAGGATGTAAATTTCCTTTGCGACTTGAAGAGAACTTCCTTCAATTAACTATTAGGTAATCATACCCTTACCTGTCAACATACCGATAACTTACTCTCGAGCTAAACACTACTTGTACGTGGGATAGATAATCCGTAGGAATGATTGTTGTTTCTTTTAAATTTTATATTAATCGTAGACCAACACCTTCACCTATTACCTACTTTATGTATTGGTAGTACACGTTGCAACACGAATTTCTGTTTAGTCTGTCAGTAGGACGATCGCTTTGGCGGCAGGAAACTAGTTTTTCGTATACAGAAGAATGCGGTAAATCTGCCTACATAACTCGGCGTAGTCGTACGTATTTCAACATTAGACGTTGTATAGGTATAACTATTATAGGAACATCGTGTCACGAATGCTTTTCCATGCCTCGTTTTCCTGTCTTGCCAATGTATAGAGAAGTATATTTTAAGTTAATGCATTCGAATAACTCTCACAAGTATTACGATAGCCACCTTGTTCTTGCTTCTTGCTTTTCATAATGATTTTCTTGTCATGCCAAGTATCCTGCCATGTCACGACTCATATCTTATGAATATTCCCCTTCAGGATTGCCTAATTTATCTTTAATTTATATTTCTTTCATATCCTTCTTTTTTATGTGAATACCGTACAAGAGTCCTAATTGATGTCATAAGGAGATGGATAAGAGGAAGGTTGGGAAGTATCTGCCTATTCAGAAATGGTCACCAAACACGTCTAAAACCATTTCAAGCAACCTTTCAATTCTGAATGATTGTCTTTCACCAGGGCGATACTGAGAATATATTTCACTCTGGAGAGTGCCGCAAATATACTATACCTATTGTGTACCAACACAAATTAATTAAACATTGTGAACGTCAGGATTTGAACCCGCAACCTACGGATTCGTAGTCGACAGACTTACCCCTCGACCACGAGGCCGTCTTTTCACCATACCACGATCCTTGTCCTATGAACATTCCATGTTCTATCTTTCCTATGGTCTTGTATTTTAGTTATTTGAACTTGTTTCTAATAGTGTTTGTTATGTTTTTATTCCAGAATTCGACGATGTTGATAAGGCTCAGGGCGACCCTAGCGGTCGCCATCCTCTTCTTAGGAATATTGGATTTAACGAATTCAGAGGTACGTATTTAACAATACATTCTTTTATAATTGATTCGATGGGTATTATAAAAACAAATCTGTAACCTTATGTTTTGCTATATGTTAACTGAAATCAACAATACAAGTACTTTATAGGAATAAAATAATCTGGTTATTGGATTTTCTGACCTTTTAGTCAAGACACTAAAATCATACCATGCATGACGCACTGTACTTAAAATACTGCTTTTTTTAAAAGCCTTCAATATTCACACACAAATTAAGTGTGAAGGTATTTCAAGTTCCTTAAACAAACGAATAGAACTTCCGTATCATGTTTGAATTGAATGTAAAATGATAAAACCTTTTTTCCACCAGAAATTATCCACGTTTCCTAAAAACGTAACATTTCGATTTCGCGCTTCAATAAATAGCTAATTGTATTTGTGTAAAACAGAGACATGCAAATACAGCGCTCTTATGCGTTAACTTGTGGGTTGTGAGACTGTTTGTCATGGCTGGAATGCCAAACACCTCGAGTCCGTTGGGAGTTTCACGAAGCAAGAGAATGTCTTAGAAAACAGCCTTGAACAACTATCAGTGACGTGATTCAAGGAAGTTAAATTGATGTTTCTAAGGATACCAAAGAGCATTAAAATTGCAACCGATGGGCGATGAACAATAAAATAGCAACCATACAAGAATATCATATAGGCCTTCTTCTTAAATATTTAATGTAAAACGTACTAATTTCGTAAAATCTCTATGATTTTGTAGACGTTTTTCTTCTTCCAGTTCAATAAAAATATCTGTATATTAATAATTTGTTCGCTAAACAAATAAGCTTTAAATGTCAAGGCTACTCTGAGTCGGTCAGTATTTAATATCTTATATTCGGTAGTCAATTAATGTAAACTTATCTATAAATATAAGTTGGTTTCATAAACGATTTTATTTCATGGTTCCAAACCGAACTATTTCACCTTTTCACCATAATTAAGTGGCACAATAACGAAGCTCATTAACAAAATTAGAGGTAACCGAAAATATATTATGAGAACTCGTGACTCTGTGTACCAGATTAAAACAATCGAAAGTTTTTTGCGTGTTTCGTTTCAAAATTATTTGCCAATGTTTAAAACTTACCAAAACTGTTTTCAAATGATTATTTTTGATTGACAACTTCACCCAGGCATACGTGAAATTGGTATTCATAAAAAATATGCTTATAAGAGTTATCGTGAATAAATAATAATCGTGCAGAAAAATTACTTTCTTCTAACAGTATCGCAACATCTTATTGGTTTCCTGGCGGTAGGCGTGTTGGCTCTTCCAGTTTGCCAGTTGGGCTATTGTTAGTTGACCACTTTCGATATTCGAATCTCTATGATGAACAATGCAGATTATTAGTAACGATTAATGATTTTCCTGTCAGCTTCTCTGCCAGCAGATTCGATTGTTTTGTGGCCGACTCAGTCCAGTTGCTGCGGATACATATGGGTCAGGGAGTTTTTTTTATTACATTATAGCTACCACATATGAGCAATGGCTTTCAGTTTCGCTTTGATATGTGAAATTTGGATTACGCAGCACCGCTATTCTAAGGAAGGAAAAACCAGTTGGTTTCAAAATAATCTTACCTGTCTTTTTGATAACTGTTGGTATTTTAATACCGTGCGAAAGTCTAAGGCACTCTCACTTAGGGAATGTTTTGAATCCGAAAGATATAGTGAAGGGAAATAAAATAGCGATAAAGGAAGTTTGATTGATTGACAAAGATCCTTGCTATTTCATGTCATGTTTTTTTAGACTTTTTGGTTTTCTTATCTTTTTTCTTTGTCTTTCAATTTCCATGTTTAAAAATCAAATTACGTATTTAGGAAAAATGTCTTTTTTTTAGAAGCAATAAAGCACAGAAATCATACATTTAACCTTTTTACTCGCTTATGTCGTTTTAACTGATGGATATAGAGTAATCTCAGTGGGTAATGGACAAATTATAACCGTTGCGTAAGTTATTACAGTTTCTCCAACGAGTTTCGGTCAAATCAAACGTCGATTTCTGAGGCAATGAAAAAATATTACAGAAACTCGTGACTTCACGGATCGAGTAAAAAAATCGAAAGTTAAGGCTTTTTCTCCCAGAGGTCAACAATTGCGATAAATTAAATTGCACCACGCAGTATATCGCATTGTTTAAGAAAAAAAACATCAATTAAATGCATACAATAATAATTATGAAGTGTTATTATTATTATTTTGTTGTGGGAAATTTTCTTTTTTTATAACCTGCAAATTAAAGTGTAATTTTAACTTTGGTTCACTTTACGTAAGATTTGTATTGCCAGACCAATTCGACGTGAAAGATTTTATCGTGATCATGTGAACGCTTTATGTTAAAATACTATTTTTTTTTTTTCTTTCAGGAAAACCTCTTCTCCTGTCCAAACGGTAAGTCAACCTACTAGTAATTTTGGTAACCCATCGATTGTCGAATATTTAAATATTATTTTAGTATATTTATTTATTAGTATACATCACATCATGTTAGCCATCTGCTTTTAGTTACAACCATTACAACAAATAACAAAATTAAAATATTACAACAAATAACAAAATTAAAATATCGTACTCTATATAAATTAAACGTATTACTACTCGTTTTATAGTTTTTTTAAGCAAATATAGAGATATAAGGACACATTTCAAAAAAAAAATTGCAAATGTCTTAGCGTTGTTTTTTTCAAGTAATCTCTTGATATATACCATAATCTTTTGTTGTAACTAACTCAATATTCTTCGCGAGGTGACACTGTAGCTATTGAAGGTTGGTGATGTTGGTGCTAGGCACAGTGACTCACCCGGTAAAATGAAAGCTCCATATATATTAATGAGTTCATGAGCGCCAGTAATGTTAGTTCGTTCATGGCCTTCACTTGATAATGAATAGTTCAGCTACAAGAACATAATGAATTACATATTATATAGCCTCCCTAAAGATAATAATTCTTCCTTTAATTCTTCGTTATATAGTGATTAGGTCGAGTACCACAGGCATAATTCAAATATTATTTCAACTATATTATTGCCACAAATAACTACCATAAAAAGCTCGTTGCATTTTGCATGGTCTTTCGCGGCTGACATGGGGAATATTCAACAAATGTCGACAAAATTCCATGTTACAATTGCACATAATGTTTATTGTAAAATAAGTGTCATATCGTTTATGTAAATGCAATACCGCGTATGAGCCAACAAGTTCTAAATCGTTTTTTGGCGTTTTCAGTTGAACGGCACAACGCGCATTGATTAGCGCATTCAAATTTAAATGAATTGCAAGTTTTGTCTGGCCTGAACACTTTTACAAATGGTTCTTCCGCGGTATTGGACTTACGCCAACGATATTTGAATTGAGCCTTATTTCCATTAGTTAATCAACCTCAAAATATATTTATGTCTCTATTTCTACACTGCCGTCATAAGCAACAAGGCACCTACTCGACAAAAATCACAAATTTAACTAAATATGAGGATATGTTCAGAATTTAATAGAGAATATTTTTTCACATTTCGTTGAATTTGTGATTTTTGTCAAACAGCTACATTTTTGCTTATGACGGCAGTATAACACATAACCTTAATATTTAACTGATCTCCAACATTTTCCCCCCTTCACTGAGTTTCTCAACTAAAAATCCACCTGTCCTAAGTAACTCCTTTGTATTTTTTTTAATAATACATGAAACACTTCACGACATCGTAATTTTACTAGAAAGTAACTCTCCCAATTAGGCATTAAAAAAAATCGTAAAAAAAACATTTACTTTATGGCGTGCCATAATTATAACATAAGCACATACATTTGTTTTAAACCACTAATATATAATATATGGAGATCGACCGGTTTCAAATGTACCCTTCCTACGTCTAATTAAAATTTAAAATAAAGTAGTTTAAAACAAATGTATGTGTTTATATTATTATTAAAAAGAGTTTGATTATGTTTAACCTTTCATAATATTATACAGGTGATGCCTACTCACCTTGAATGAGCGAACAAAACTAAAAAAAAAAAGAAGGAAAACCATTGTACTAAATATTATTATTATTACTAATTCAGGCTTTTGTATCGGAATCGAGTATCGATAAAGTGATTCACTCGACAGCAATGTCCGTTCTCAATACGTATTTTGCACCGTTATTCGCACATACCAGGGCGAGATTTGAATTTACTCAGTACTCGGTACTTATCTATCACAGTCAAAGAGTGCCAATTCATGACTGGATACACCGTGCATGTAGTCATGTAGCCTATACGGCTGTGTAGGTTGGGTGTGGGTTATATAAATATGCTAGAGGCAAGTGTAAAATGACGTTACATATTAACGGGTTATCAAGAAACCAAACAATTTCTTTAACATATTAAAATTATAAGAAAATCTAATTAAATATTTTTTAACGCCCCCGAAACGATTGTTAATATATCTAAAGTTAAAGGAAATAGTGTAGATATTGAGTTTCAAATAAATTCGGTTCAATTATTTATCTGCCCACAATATTGTTTTATAAATATGTAAATACATACCATTACTAAATGTTATTGTGTTTAATTTTTAGAATTCCATTTAATATTATTAAATTGAATTTGAAGTAAATCGAATTTACTAACGTTGTTATCAAGTTCTGCGCGTATTTTAATTAACAAAATAATAATGAACTCTAACAATAATTCAAAAGTAAAATATTTGCAGATCTTAATAATAACACTATTACATTTGGTTTACATTAAATTTCATTTTAAAAAATGTAAATGCCAGTTTCGTTCGTTTTAGTATGCACCAATTTAATCTATGTCAGTAGCTACGTATATTAGATGAATTTAACTATAGCCTGTTCAAATTTATAAAGAGCCCTTCAAGTAATATTTCACAAAACTGGAGCAAAAGAAAATAGCAAAATAGGTACCTACTTTTTAAATATACACATCTTTGTATGGGCTACTTTATTTGAGGTTGAAACCAAAGAGTGACTGCCCTGAAGAAGGCACGACTGTATTCGAAACTGTGAACATGGTTGGTTTTAAACACAAATTGTGTAATGTATTGTTGGCTTATAATTTATAATGTTTCTCGAATACTTGAACCTGAATGCTTTTATTACAAAGAAAATAAAATCAAAATATTCAGATGAACTTGTTACATTACAAGTGAGCATTGAAATAAGATTTCTTTTACCAATGCCTTTCAAAATATAATTTTAATTCGATAAGCCTAACAGTGAATTGCCCACATAGCAAGTCGTATCTCCAAACCTGGTGTGCGTGGTGTGTGTTTAAATAAACATAATATCTGAGTTTTGGCAGATTGGCTCATCCAGCTCATCACGTGTACTCGTATATATGTAATTGAAATCGATTTCAAGTTCGCTCACCTCGCTCTTCCTACATGTACATGTCATAATAAATATATGCTTGCGATTATAATTCATATCGCAATAACTCGCAACCATACACAATAATAATATAATACATACGCTACTAAAAAATTTACTTTATTAAATAAAAAAATTTTGCCAAAAAAAATAATATTTTTAAAAAATAACCCTCCCCAACAGTTCGTCAAAATCAATGATTGACTGTTAAAAATAAGCAGATTTTAACGAATTTTGAAATTTCCTTTTTCAATAGATAGACTAACATTCTCCTGTTATTAATAAGTTCACAATAGCTTAATTCTCCCTACTTCCATAGTTGTAAACTTGTTCCATTTTTTATGAACAGTTGTTAATCCTCGTTGGTAATTAGATTTGTGACCTGGGCTGGATTTTATATAATTTAAAGTACCAACCTATGTTAAGCATACCTGTTTCATTTTTTATTCAAATTACATACCCATCTAAAATACACACGTAAAACATAGATTTTATTGTATTACGGTGTGTAGAAAATTAGCACTTCTCGTGTTTTCCTAGTCTTCAATCAAATGCATATTATCTGTGTAACACGCTCTGATAAATAGTGAGAGCCATCAATTTGTCCGTCTTGCTTGTAAAATAGTTGATTATAACAACATTAGATATTATGTGAATAATCGAAACCTACATGCATATTGTAACGTTTTTTCGGTAAATACTTTCTTGTAATATATTCCTTCATATTTAAATCTATTCGATTTTAAAGTGTGCCAAAAAAGACAAATAAGTTTATACAGATAGATTATTTGAAGGAAATCAGAAGGAAAACCCGTAGGGAAAACGTGAGTATTTAAAAAGAGTGTAATTTTATGGTAATTAACTAGAAGGAAAAATATTTTATTTTATTTATCAAATGAACTGCGATCTCCAACCACACAATATGTCATTAAAAAGAAAAACACATTTCTTGAAAAATTATATGTGTACATATCGTTAGATTTGTGAGCATACAATTGTATCCGTTGGCAGAGTAAGACTTTTAAGACTAAGGTCATTTGAATAGACAAAAATTCACAGCTTTGCAAGTTAGAATATTTTTTCACATATCATGAAACATATCCTATCTGGCGAAACTATTAGCCTGCATCCATGCAAACATCCTCAAACCCAATCTTCTAAAATCTGCTGGACTATGGCTTGGCCACCTTTCGTTTTATGCTTACGATAAAGCTAAAATAATAATATTGTACGGTTTACTCTACTTACCTAAATATTATTTTTTCTGAGGCAGGTGCCAGTGAAGAGAGTACGGTTATCCATAATATTGTTACGAGACATAATATTAATAAATAAAAGAGTTATATGGTACATAAGCAATTTTGTTCATTTTTATATCAAGAATGAATTATTTCCAATTTCTCAATTTCTTAAATATGTTTATTGTCATTTTCAATTAGCATTTATGTGATCTTGTTTTAATATATTTACTAACAGCTATGAAGTGGCAGTATTCATTTATTACTCGAGAGAAAAACATACTTTTTGCATGATATAGTGTCTACCAATAAGAACGTAGATATAATTTAATATGTGCATACAAACGACAATATTTTCAGAAATGAGTGTTGATGACTGGGTGAATGGAAAAAATCAGAGAATGTGTGGGTGTTTTCAGAACATTAATATTTCAGAAGGTTAACAACATGCATAA
>JAHDVE020007922.1:0-120383 GCA_022606495.2 Halesus radiatus | reverse complement strand
GATGATTTTTAGAAATCTCATGTAGACAGGGACCTTCCTCTTGTTTTGAAGGTCAAGTGTGCAAAATTTCATCAAACTCAAATTTACAAAATTTCAAAACAAACATACACTCTTCTTTATAAATATGGATAGACATACACGTAATTGAAATCATACGATGCATTACGTAGTAGTATGGAATATTGAAAAACACAATTTAAAGGAAAAGGTTAGTAATACGTTTATATATATTTTTTAAATCTGAATACCGCACAAGAGTCCCAACTGCTCCCAACCGTCTGGAGCCAGTGAGACTATGGCATCCCCAATTGAGGAATGTTGTGAGGCTGAAGGTATTGAGGAGGGGAAGGAGAAGGGGAAGAGGAAGATGGGGAAATTCCTGGCTATTCAGATCTGGTCACCAAACACGGCTAAAAGCCATTTTAAGCAACGTTTCAATTCTGCATGGCGCTATTTCACCAGGGCGATACTGAGAGTATTTTCCACTCTGGAACGTGCGCAAATGTACCGTATATTATTTTTAATTAATTAATTGTGAAACAAAACGAATTAATTAAATAAAATTTAGTTGCGCACGCCGGGATTTAAACCCGCGACCTTCGGATTTCTTAGTCGAAAGCCTTACCCCTCGACCATGCAGGCCGTCAAATTATTATTGTAGCGTTCTCCACATTGTGTGACTTTTCACACATATTGTGTGAAAACGGTTAAACAAATCTATTTTTACTATAATACATAAGATTCTTTTTAAACATTCTCGGTTTTTTTTAATTTTTACATTTTGTTAAAGTTTGTAACCCCTTTTAAAGAGATATGTTTTTAGACTTTTCTTAGAGGTTTCGAAATTGCTTTCTGACCTCAAAACAGGAAAGTGGACCCAGTACATCGAAAGCTCTGTCTCAAAATTTAGTCGCATTCGTACGCGAGGGTTCAACCAGTCTGTTGGACCCATCAGACTTGGCAGACCCGAGCGTGAGTCGCCGCTGAGTAAGATTGTACCTCACGCAGAAATCAGACAAGTATGATGGTGCCAGCCCGTTCAATGCCTTGTGCACAATGAGACAAATTTTAAAGTGAACTCTTTCTGTGACTCTGTGGCCAGTGTAGGCAATCACGTAGAAGAGGAGTGATGTGACAGTATTTGGTGGCACCGCATACTGGAGGAGCTGCTGTGTTGAACACTCCTTGCAATCTGTTCTGACGTACATTAGGCAGAGCAGCATACAAACGATTGCAGTAGTCCAATCTGGAGACTACTAGAGCAATTAACAGAGTCATATTTTTCACTTTAGTCTTGAAAATGTACTTTGAGGGAGTATTCCGTTCGTCAGAGGGTAGTGCGTTCCTGATTAATGATATTATGAAAATATGAAGGTGTCTATTCCAAATCGAATTATTAATTCATATGAAAGAAAAATACCACCGTCATCATAATAAATGCCTCCTACATAAATGCTCTCGGCTAGCTGCAATCCCTTAGTCTTTCCCATCCTGCTCCAACCCTCTTCCATACAGTTTGTCCACATCTTCCTCGTTCTAGGCACTGCTCGCTTCCACTGGGACACCACACTCAGTGTCCTGTCACCTGGTATTATTTCTACAGACTTCTAGTGTCCAGCCCATCAGAATCTTTTCACAAATTTGCAAAATTCTCCCATACTCTCTGATATGTCTTCTCCCATGTTTCATCTTTTTTACCAATAGCCCAGTCCCTCTGAAAAAAAGTCCACCAGGTCTCTGGTTGTTTAGCCATGTCTCCTGGTTACAAATTATGTCATTCAACCTGAATTCTGAAACCTTATGTATTATATTATATGCAAGAAAAATTCAACATAATTGTGAAATACTTAACGTGTATTTATTTGGCAACATAACTAAATATTATTAATTGATATTACATAGATTTTACTTTAAGCTAGCTTTTAAAAGTTTAGGTGGTCGTAGGTGCAGCTGTTGTCGTGACTGTAGCGGTCGTGGGTGATATTGTTGTGGTTGCAAGCGTCGTGACTGCAACTGTTGTGGCTGAAACAGTCGTGGCGGCTGTGGTGGTGCTGGTTGTGCTGGTGGTGCTGGGGCGGCAGGGGCGGTGCTTGTGGAGCAAGTGGTCCAGGAGGAACTTGAAGGTGCGCCCGTGGCGCTCATCGCAGGGTTGGGGCCCGTGCGGGGCGAACAGACCGAAGGTTGCCTGAAAGAAACAACGGCAAAAATAAACTTTTTGACGACACACCTACATCATTAAAACAGCCTACGGAGATAAAAATCAAACTAGTGATTTTGGTCTGGATCAAAACAAAGGGTACACAATCAAAGCAAGAGGTACATGGCAACCGTCTACGTTTAGAGGAGACTTTGCAGGCAAAAGTGGCGTGCACAGGGTAGTTTTTAGTCAGGAGGAAAAACAGCGAAATAATTGACTTGAAAAAATATATTTCATCCCCAATCTGGAAATGTTGTGAGTCTGTGGAGAGCGGGGAAGGGGAGGCGATGGGGAAGAGAATGGTTGGTATGCCTAGTCACCAAACACGGCTAAAACAATTTCAAAGCGACGTTTCAATTCTGAATAATTTATTGTAGATAAATTTGCGGCACGTTGCAGCAGTATGGTCGGGTGGAGATATCGCCCGGGTGGAGAAGCCACCTTTTAGAATCAAAACGTTGCCATTTTGTTACAGCTTTAACCGTGTTTGATGACCAGAGCTGAATAGCTAAGGCCCCGGGGCCCGATTCCGGTTAATTTTAAGGATAAGACTTTGTCCTTACCCTTAGATTAAAAACATTTTGTTTAACTGTGGTTCCGATTCCACGTCAATTAAAAAAACATTTACGAAGGATTTTATGGTTTAATTATCACAGTTATATAAAAAAATTATAGGTGCATCACTTTTGTCAGACGTTTCGGGCTTTTGGCATGGGTACTTTACAAACATCGCAATTTCGTTCATTTGATTTATTTAATTGCATTATAATGCGACACATAATGTTTACTGTCAATAATTAGATAATATTGAGTTTCTCTTTTGTTAAAACTATGGAAATATCGATATTTTTAAAGAACGTCATTTGCTGAATGACAGCCGTCATCCGAGAAAGCCGGAACGGCAGTTAAGCAAAAAGTATTTATCTTTAAGGATGATTTCAATATCTTATCTTTAAAAATATCCGGAATAGGTCTCTAGGTACTCCTAAGGTATTGAGCTCCACACTACAGAAAAATGAGTTATGAATGTAAATATTTTAAAAAAAAACTTACCTCACTGGCATAGACAGCCATCATTAAAACCAAAATTACCTTTAAAACTGACATTTTTGCTGTCTTGTTTATTTTATTTTTATTTTTTCTCCAACCTGATTGTAGGAGATGTACCTACTAGATGCAAGATGCTGCGAAGGAATATTGAATATTTCTCAGCTACACGTATTTATATTGTTAAAAATAAATAGTTGACCTATGTTTAACATAATAATGTATGGTGGGAATACCTTGAAAGTGGACGTTACTGCGTTTTGTGATCTTCACGCATGTTATGAACTATTGAATATGGTAATTGCGTGTTTTGTTTCATTGTATAACATCTTAACTTGAGTAAGGTTAAGTTTACTAAGACCATTGTCATTACCCAACTTGTTTTTATAAAGAATAAGAAAAAAAAATAAAGAGAAAATGAAAACAAAAATGAAAATGAAAATGAAAATGAAAATGAAAATGTAAATGAAAATGTAAATGAAAATGAAAATAAAAGGAAAAGGAAAAGGAAAAAAAAATACTGGGACTCCCGGGCACCGCCAAGTCGCGCTGTTATATGTGTGGAAGTCATTTTCAAAAAACATCGACCTTGGTATGGTGGAAATCTCTAACCATTGATGACAATTGTTGACCATTAGAAAAAAAACAAGTTTGTTTCCTTTGTTAGCAATTATTAATTATTCCTGCAGCAACAGTAGCTCTAGAGAGATTTCTCATCAATATTTAAACTGTATTCTTAAAATCTATTTTCCTTTATAAAATAAATGGTACGTTTTAGATATTTTTTAAGCCTGGTTTTATTTATTTATTTACTTTTTATTGGGAAAATTAACAGCAAATCCATAATTTTCATATATATAACAATATAAACAATAAATTATGCCAATTATAAATTTTCCTCTGCTGATGATAAATACTATGAGTAAAGTGTGACAATGTACAGTTTTTCATCAATTAGCTTAAACAATATCAGTCGGGGAGGGGAGGGTGGATGGGAACATAGGAGTGGGATAAAGGTAAAAAGATGGTTTAAGTTAACTAGTTTGAGAGTGGTCGCATTATGGATTTTAATTTAATATCACGTGTAGTTGAGTTAAAAATGTCAATATGGTAATAATTTAAATTAAACGAGTGTGTAGATCTGTAGATAAACGAGTTTTGTTTGGAATTGGTTTTACAATGAGGGATATAAAAGTAAGTGTCTGTCTGCTGTTACGATTTGGGATATGAAATAGTAGGCGTTTGAGAAGATCAGGGCTATCAACTAGGTTGCGTGCGATTTTAAATAATATTACGGAATCAGCTATATTTCTTCGGCAGGTTAATGTCTGTAAATTAAAGAACTGTGCGGAGTCTTCATTGCTAACATGAGATCTAAAAGAGCGGAAGTTTAGGTACCTTAAAAATCTATTTTGGACGCTTTCAATTCTGTTTTTATGTAGTGCATAGCCTGGGTTCCATACCTGAGATGCATATTCCAAAATACTGCGAACATAAGAGAAGTAAAGTGTTTTGAAAGTGCTAATATCGTTGAACTGTTTACAGGCACGGATGACGAAACCAAGCATAGATGATGCTTTAGTTACTATACGGTCGATATGTTTATTAAAATTCAATTTATTATCCAGTATGACCCCAAGGTCCTTACTGGAAATAGACAAGTAAATAAACAATTGTGGGTGCCCGTTTTCATTGCACGTCAGTGTATGACTAATTAAATTTGTATGGTCATTGTTCTAGTAACTAGTGCAGCTTTTAGTTATATGATTAAAATAGAATGCAGTTTATTCTAAAACAGGACACAATGTAGTTATTCATTTATATGTATTTACTCAGAGTAGATATTATAATATGTTTTTTGCGATTTAAGCACTAGAGCCACGACTATCCGCAGCCGGCTGGTCTAAGGCATTCCCAATTGGGGAATTAACATGAGGCTGAAGGAAATGGGGAAGATTGGAGCGTTGGATGCGAAAATTTTACAATAAGGGGACGTTGACTACATTGAATTGGCCACTGTAGAATTTGGCAGCCACCTCTGGTCGGGGGTTCTAAAATATCTGAAAAAAAAACCCTTGACTCTTTGCAGAAAAGGGCGGTCCGTTTGATAGGTTCACCTATCTTAACAAACGGATTGCAATCTTTGGAGCACAAACATCAGGTGGGAATGCTGTCCTTGTTCTACCAGTATTTTAATGGAAGATGATCTGAGGAACTAGCGTCATTGATCATTTTGGCACCGTTGCATAGTCGGGAAACACATTTGGACACGGTTGACATTTATCACATGAGAACGGGTTGCTTCTACGACTCCTTATTATGTTCAACACTCGGCTGTGGAATGATCTGCCAGCCTCTGTGTTTCCTCCATCCTACAACACGGGTCTCTTCAAGACCCAAGTTCACTCCTTCCTATCCTCTAAAAGTCCCTCCACACAGCATCTCCAAAGATGGTATAGGCCTTGAGGGAAATTATTTCCCTCGGGGTCTCCTGTGTGGAGTTACCGTACAAAAAAACATTCATGGTTAATTGTTAATTAAATTGGTGCCATCGAAATCATTATTTGAATTTTTAAATAAGCATGAAAACAAAATACTCTCAGGTCACAATATGGACCCACAGTGAAGCGGCAATAATAATACAAATATGTATGTTTTGTGGAAAAACAATTTAATCTGTACTTTGCTAAAAAAAGTCTTGCATTATGAATTAAATGAAAGATTGTTTTTTTTTATTATTTAAGGAGAAAATACAGATACAGACGGTAATATTAATACAATATCTGGAGAACTAGCCTTCATCCTAACTACTTCTCACTGATTAATATGATACAGTTAAATAAACCTTTAGAATAATATTTACAAGAATGTAAAGGGAAAAAATAATGATTAAATTAAAACAAGTTGAAGTGTGCTAATATTTTTTATATGAAAACAGCTTTCATTTTTCTCTTAAAAGTACTGCATGTGTCAAAGAATATGTCGGAATCCATCAGAGTTTGATTTTGATTGAATAACTCGCACATTCTTCTGATTGCATCCCTGGCACCACCATTTGTACGCGTCTGGGTGGTACTTTGTAGTTTATTAGTTGAAAGTAGGACAGCCGATAATTGTATCGGGGGTTACGTAGGTTGAGGGCGATGGCGCGGTCCACGACCACGTGCTGCAGCTAAAGGCGTTCAGGAAGCTGACCAGGATGTCACGGGGCATTCGGTCCGTGGGTGAACAGAGTGCCTCTCGGTACGGCAGGAGTGGCGATATGGTACCAAAAGGAATGACCAAGATCCATCAGGTCGGTGATCCACAAATTCACCAGGATCCATAACTCGGGCGGGCGCGAGCGGCACGGCCGAGGGCAGGTTTTAAATGACAACACATATGGCTCATAGGGAAATCAAAGTAACTTTAAAAAATAGAATGTTCCAAGTGAACATTTTCTATAATTTCTTCAAACGATTGGTATTCACTTTGTGGCGTCATTATAATTAAATTAATTAAAATATATACTTTGTATCACTTTATTAATACACAGATATCTACATGTTTCGAAAGCGATGCTTTCTTCATCAGGAATATATAGAATACTTAAAAGAACACTGTAAGTATAGACAAATGATAAAAATTACTAAGCAAAAAGTCTAACCCTAAAAAGAACCGGAATCAGGCCCGTGGGTAGTTCATCCTCAACTGATGATGCCATAGGCTAATGTTATATTAAGCTGTTTTTCATGTTAGTACTGCACAAGAGTACCAACTGCTCCCAACTGCCTGGAGCCAGTGAGACTATGGCATCCCCAATTCGATTATGTTGTGAGGCTGAAGGTATTGAAGGAAAGAGGAAGGTGGGGTAGTACCTGGCTATTCAGATCTGGTCACCAAACATGGCAAAAGCCATTTCAAGCAACATTTTGATTCTGAATGCTGGTCTTTCACCAGGGCAATACTGAAAGTATCTACTGTTACTCTGAAATGCGCCGCGAATATACTAGATATATTTATTATGTTTAATTAATAAATTGTGAAATAACACAAATTAATCAAATGAAATTTACTTGCGCACATTGAGATTTGAACCCGCGACCTCCAGATTTGTAGCTGAGGAAAATGCAAAAATGCGTTAATCTCCAATAGCCGTTTAAAGCAAAAATTGAAAAGAACACTAGAATACTATAAAAATAAGAAAACCATCTCATACGCATGTTTCCTTGACCTGAGTAAGTTTATCCCTAAACTCAGGGATAGAGGCATATCATCGGAGGTGGTACGCATCCTCGAGCTGTGGCACAGACAGCAGGAGAACCTAGTAAAGTGGAAAGATGGTTTTTCAGAACCTTTCCTCCTAAAGAGCGGCGTCAGACAGGGTGGTGGTATGTCCCCGATATTTTTCAACCTTTACATGGACGAACTAACCGAAAGACCGAACAATGCAAAGGATAGGCTGCCTCATCGGAGGACAGTGTTTGGATAACATCAGTTATACGGACGACATGGTACTGATGGCACCGTCTATTAGAGGGCTGCGCATTCTCCTGAAGATCTTGTAACCTCGCCTGCTAATTCTCGACTCTATCTCAAGATTCGTGGTTGAGTCTGATGGATGAAGCACGGGAAAGTGGGATGTATAGAAATAAAACCCTATTTAAAGGAAAAACATAATGTTTATTGGCTCTATAACCAGATTGTAATGTTGGAGGAAAAAGAAGAGTAGAGAGGAGGATATATTTTAAAACGAAACCATTTCAAGAATAAAGCGATGGCTCTTGTGGACGATAAACAACATTAAAGATGGCATCAATTTCCCTTACATATTTACGTATTTTGATTTGCGTAAAGTAAAAAATAAAGTGAAATATTTTTAAAATCCGCATGTGCAATTATTTTTTATTTATTTTTATTAACCTAACGGTATATTTCTTTTTTCTAAATTATGTATTTTTCTACTGAAGCGGAATTGTGTAAAATTACCAACAAAAATTATACTATGTAAAAGTCGAAAGGGATAAATATATATGTATTTTAACCTTAACTCCACAGGAAAATAATTTCCTCTCGTCTTTGAAGATGCTGTTTTTTTTCTCTATTTTTTTCCCAATATTTAACCTAATATGCAAATATTTCTAATTTTTAAATTTGAATTATTTTTCTTTTTTAAAAATTACGAGTTGGTCAACCGAGTACCGACTGGAAAAAATTACCAAATTAATTAATACTTGGCAATTATGTATACACACTCTTCTGATGTTCCGACTCTTGACGTGACACGACTCAAGTATTTGATTAACCTTGATCATCCCATGTCTTAAATATATCGAGCAATGTCGAATGTGAGCTGCAGTAGTTGCAATAATATGTTTTTCCAATGTAATAATACTTGGATGATTTGTACAGCGCCTTTTTGTGAAAAATCACCTCAAGGGCGCTGTACAAATACTACTTGCTAGTGTTTATCTTATTATGTACATATACAGAAAACATACTTACCTGGTAGGGCACTCCAGATTAAAACGTTAAATTACAAAGTTTTAGGCTGAGATGATATGACTTTGCACGCACAGGACATATACTCGTATATTAGAAAACACTGCACATTGCATGATATTGCACTTACTGTTTAAATCCTATTTGTCATTGATATTATATTTATTAGAAGGTTATTGGCAAAAGAAGAGTAGGTATTTATTTGAAACATGATTTTATTTAAGATTTTTTATAATAATTATTTACATTTACAAATATTTATAATTATTTGTTTATTAGGTGTGCAACTGAACCATTCATAAGCTTTGTAAAAGAGAATCATAGTATTAGAGTTTTTTAAGAAAAAAATCAATGCAGGTACTCCTAATGTAAAAACAAAGGTATAAAAAAACAACACAGATATGATTTACCAGTACTTGTTTTTCAAGAAAACAGAATAAAACCATAAATTTGTAAAATGACAAAGTAAAAATAATTTTAAAAGTATAATTTCTTCAAACGACGTAAAATAACTTTGAGTCATATTTATTAAATGAATAATATTTTAAAACCACTGTATTTAATATGTAAATATATACATGTTTCAGGAGCAAAGCTCCCCTCTTCAGTACGAACAATTTAGTAGGTAAATTAAAATGTATGACAGTAACATGATAGCAACGTCTGAAAGTGTGATAAAAAAAAATTAATTAAAAAGCGTAATGTGTTATACACGACGGTCATTTTTTTTAACCGTCTCGGGGTTAGCTGAAGTTGGTGTGCTCAATATATGAGCGCAAATCTTCTCGAGGTTTGCCGTCAGGTGACACGTCTTGTCTATTGTTTTCTCTATTTTCTATTACATAGTAGGGTGGTGAAAACCCACCTGAATACGACTGTACTGAGTTGGAGCGCGATGTTTCATTAAAAATTCTACCGATGCGTATGCCTGAAAAGGCATATGCATCGGTAGACGGAATGACTCGTCTCCACGAATATTATGTATCATATTCCCTGCGGCTGGATGCGTTAGTGTACTATCAGCAGTATTTACTTCTCTTGCCTCCATAACAATCTTAAAAATATCCCTTTGGAGTCTGACTTGTAGATTTTCTTGAAGAATGCCTGTTGTTGTGCACATGCTGGAAAAAAAATTCCAGTGCTTCCTTCCCAGGAGGCACATTCTCGTCATTAGTTAAGATTTGTCTTCTTCAAGACATCTCTTTCCGGGGACCTCTTTTCTTATCTTTTTAGTTCAATCTCTAACAATGTAACAATTTTGCTGTCTTTTCTTCTGGAACGAGGTGTATCAGCAGCTACACCATCAATATCGTTATCACGTTGTTCCGTGTTGATATCGATTCGTTGGCTATCTTGTTCTTGGAATGTGTTAATGTTTGCTTGCCTCGCTCTCTACATTGTGGTGGGAAGAAGAAACTCCATCTGCTGCTCATATTTCTATTTGGACCTAGAAATGGATGCTTGACCGGTGTTAGTTTATTTTCTTGCAATTGCCTGCCGGTGCCCATCTCTGAGTTTCTTCCACATGTTCTTGGCCCCTCTCACTGAAACATAAAATTCTCTTGATTTACAGGTACTTGGCAACAGACAATACCTTTAGGACAGGCTAGAATTAAATTAAGGCTAAGAATTGGTGGACCAACAGTTTCTTAAATAGTTTAAGAAGTTTGTAATGCCCTTTGGAAGCACCTTCAACCGAAGGTATCGAGAGAGCCAAATAAAGATGACTGGAAGAGAATTGCTGCCGATTTCAAAGAAATATGCCAATTTGATCATTGTGTCGGAGCCATCGACGGCAAACATGTGGGTATAAAAGCTCCACCTAGTTCAGGATCAGATTTTCACAATTATAAACACACCTTTTCCATTGTTTTGCTAGCAGTGGCTGATGCGAGGCGTAAATTTATTATGATAGATAGACATAGGATCCAAGAGGAAATTCAGCGACGGCGGGATATTCAGTAATAGCCAATTTGGTCAAAAGCTGAAGACCAATAGCCTAGATTTGCCTGAGGAGGATCCACTGACCCCGGACGAAGTCCAAATGGCTTACGTTTCTGTGGATGATCAAGCATTTCCACTAATGGCTAACCTAATGGGGACATACCCGCAGGTAAGACTAACGGAAAGTCGCAACATTTTTAATTATAGACTCTGTAGGGCGTGCAGAGTGGTAGAAAGTTCCATTCAGTGTGCTATCAGCTCGATGGAGAGTTTTCAGGAGACCCTTTGAATACAAAGTCGAACTCGTTCATAAAATTGTAAAAACTGCATGCGCTTTGCAGAACTTACTCATAGACAATAACATAACTGACGAGACAATTGAAGTTGAAGGCGATGGGCAACTTACACCGTTGACACACAGAGGCTATAGAAGTTCTGCCCGAAAACTCGTCGAAACTGGTCCAGTGATTACTTTGAAAATATAATGAACTATAAAATTTAAAAAATATTAAAATAAGCATTATGGTGGACTTTAAATTAAATTAAAAACGACTAATTTAAATTTACGTAGGAACACAAATTTGCTGTACATAATTTAAAATATCGACCTGAAAAAATCTTTTTTTGTTTGTTTGTAAATGTTGTCTTTATATTTTTATTTATGTAATTATATTTACATAGTAAATATTATTTTACTTTTTTTAAATACAATAAACCCGCAAAATAGCACAGTTTGTTCTTATCAGTGCCGGGAAGGTTTAGAAAGTAGTTTGAATGAAATCCAACATGTAAACCTGTTGCTATAACGTTTTAAAATTAGTATGAATAACATTGAATCCACCATGTTTTATTTAGGTTAGCCCATAGATATGACACTCTGGTTAGCCACAGATTGCATATTCAAAGAAGGTTTTTTTGGGTAGAATATTTTCAAAATGTAAAACACGAGTAGGTACCTACTTAAGAACTTTACGGTTTAGATATATTTTGAAAAAATAAACGTTTGGAATGAAATAAAATATTCAAATGAATGTTTCTTTCAAATGAAACACTCAAACTTTGTTTAAACCACATTTATTTTACACGCCTACCGGTTTCGGAACAACTGTTCCATCCTCAAGGCAAGTGTATATTGAACAATATTACAAAATTACGGAAGAACATACATAATTAGTGGCACAGAATGTTTCTTTATTTGGAGATAGTTACTTTCGCTATCAAATCAATTATTGTACCCGCGCGAGGCCGGGTAATCGTCAGCTAGTACAGTATATTAATTACACATAGAATAGATTCTTAGCTTGGATTTCCAGAAAAAAAAACGAAAAACTAACCTAAAAATTCCAAACAAAAACTTCAAACTTCACTGAACTTGAAATGCATTTATACGCATTATCACGCAGTTGCGCGTATTAATCTGAAATAAAGTTTGATTTTAAAAACCTATGTGCATTAACAGTGAAGCGGAATTGTGCAATTTTACGAAAAATAATAATATAATTCTACTATGAATGATCCTACTATAGAATTATTTGGCACTCTACATTTTGACGTTTTGTCATCACTAAAGTGCCTTCCAGACGATCGGGTGACCCAGTAGTGTGGCCGAGGGAAAAAATATACTTGGACAAGGAGTATTGCCATTATTACCAAGTCAAAAAATAAAAACTTGGTAAACATATTTTTTCCGTCAGCCACACTACTGGGCCACCCGCTCATCTGGAAGCGGAACCTCCGGGTAGAGGTGGTTTTGCTGGAAGGCACTTTAATAATACACAACTGCTGACCCTGTACAAATCGCAGGTGCGCTTCACTGTAGAATTTGGAAGCCACCTCTGGTCAGGAGCCCCAAAATATCTGAAAAACCTTTGAGTCTGTGCAGAAACGGGCGGTCCGTTTGATCGATTCTTAACGAACGGACTGTAATCTTTGGAGCGCAAACGTCAGGTGGGAATGCTGTCCTTGTTCTACCGGTATTTTGATGGAAGATGCTCTGAGGAACTAGCGTCATTGATCCCTTCGGCACCGATGCATAATCGGGAAACACGCCAAACGCGCGCCCAACATTTGCACACGGTTGACATTTATCACACAGGAGAGTGGATCGCTTCTACGACTCCTTCTTGTGTTCAACAGCTCGGCTGTGCAATGATCTGCCAGCCTCTGTGTTTCCTCCATCCTACAACATGGGTCTCTTCAAGACCCAAGTTCACTCCTTCTATCCTCTAAAAGACCCCCCACACAGCATCCCCAAAGATAATATAGAACTCTAGGGTAATTATTTCCCTCGGGACCTCCTGTATGGAAGTAACTTAAAAAAATATGTCATTGATAAAAACGACATAAATAAAGCCGGTTTATAATGAGCTAACTCAGTGGTTAGAGTGTTGTCCCGGTAAGACAAAGGTTCTGGGTTCGATTCCTAGATGCGACTGATGCCTTTTTGTTTGTTTCTTTTATCACATTTCTATTTTTGCAACTGTTAATACGCGGTAGAATTCCATTATAATGATTCAATAAAAGGCACCTTTTTTAAACTGTATTTCGCCTTTATTTTTGACCTTGACCGGTTTCAGCCTGTGACGGTTATCGTCAGACTGGTACATTTAATTTTTTAACTATGGTTTATTTACAATTTTTGGTGTCAGGGGTAACAAACCATGATTTTACTTATATTATTTTTACAGTATTGTTTTAGCACGATTTTATAATACTTGACTTAAATGGTACTTTCGAATTTTTTCATAATTTTTTTATTTGTACGAAACAAACAGCTTTTAATGCAGATTTATATAAAATGAAGTTTTACAAAAGGTAAGCCAACAAAGTTTCTTATGCTAAAAGTGGTTAAGTAAAGTTGCTTTATTAGAAAAAACAAAATAAGAAGGAAAGGGGAGAGTAAGAGGAAGATCGGATCGGGATAGGAGATGCTTTCGATACATTTTATACTCGTGCATCAATTTGTGATCATACGTATTACTGCGGTTCGATATTTTGAAAGGGTATTATGAAGAATGTCGATAATGTGAAATTGTGCCTTATATTGCTTACAAATACGGGAAATTGGAGAATTTATACTAAGATTGGTCCTGCAAGCGGCAAATAAAAAAAAATCGGTTTGTCCGGTTGGTCTTGATGGTATGTGAATGTTTATAAAGTAAATGAGCTCTGGAAATTTAAATAACAAGATTTGATCAAATATTAAGCGTCGCGTTTGAAGCATGATGAAGTTATGGAGTTTTAAGGATTCGTTATTATTTGCAAAGTGTAAATTAAACCTGTAATTTATATGCTTAAAGAATTTACGTTGAATGCTTTCGATCCTTTCAATATGGGCTTGGTATAAAGTTGTCCATATCGGTGTGCAATATTCTAATATATATATATATAATAGAATATTATAACCAGCAGACTGTCGGTTGATTGAATTAATTGAAAAAGACTGAAACGAAAAAGGTTATAATAAAATTAAAACTCCTTATACTTAATTATTATACATTTTTTCTACATATTAAATTAAATATATATATATATATATTTAATTTAATATAAATACATATAGAATATTTAATAGTACAGATATAATAGCTAATTACAAAAAAGGATAAATTTATTTTACAAAAAATGCCCAACTCAATAGAGAAAGATTTCTCGTGGTTGAGTTGCGGAGCACTGCCATCTAGCGACAGTAGTGAATAAATAAAAGTACATCAAGAATATGTTAGTGAAAGACTAAAAGTATTCTATTACCATAGTATGTGAATACTAGCTTTTTCCCTTCTATTTTTGTATAATGGCACATAATATGAACTGAACTTGTCAATTTGACTGTCCTAAAACGGGATATGTTCCTAGTTGGGCAGTCAAAGCTTTCTTAAATGTTGATGTTAAATAATGTGTGTTTTAAATAAATAAATATTATTATTATTAAAAAAAAAACCTCGATAGAAAGATACTGAAACGAAAAAGGCTATAATAAAATATTTAATAGAAAAAAAAACTGAAACGGAAAAAGCTATCATAAAAATATTTAATAGAAAAAAAAAACTGAAACGAAAAAGGCTATAATAAATAAATTAATAGGAAAAGACTGAGACGAAAAAGGCTTTAATGTAAATACTTAAAAGTAAAAAAAAATTAAACGAAAACGGCTGTACTAAAAAGACTTCCTAGAAAAATTCTCAACTGTAAAAAAATAAAACAACAAAGACTATAATTTATTTTATTTTAATGTTAAATACAGTATATCAAACATAATTTCTCAAAAATATCAATTACTATATTAGGTACCTCAATAACCTCAGTTAGGGACGACACGGCCTCGTGTTGAACAAAATATTTATTGCATCTTCAAGTCACAGAAGTTTAAATGACACATGTCTACCTCAGAAAATAGATAGTTTAGTAGACCGGTTTCACCCTATCACGGGCATCGTCAGACTGGCCGTAGTCATCATACTTCCCAAATGCATGATCGTTGGTAGGTTGGTCTTGTCTCCTGGGAAAATAAAAAACCTGTTCTGCCTAGCTCTGGTGAAGTTATCCGGGACGTAAAACGTAATACGTTCCAGAACATCGGGATAGCAAATGTGTCCATTGAAAAGCTTATGTGCTACTAACACCATTGCAATAAAAAAGACTTAACGGTCAGCACCTAAAAATACACAATTTGTAGTATGCTAAGGCAAAAAATATTACGAATGATTTATCTATAAATTTTATGCGGGTAGTTATGTAAATATTTATGGTTTCAAAAGACAAAAATACTTACACTGTGATGTTTTAAATTCTTTATGAAATATTGAAATAAGTTCTGGAATTTTAGGTGAACGTTCAAATTCAAATTCACTTCCGATATTTTGGAATGTATTTCATAGAATTTAAAGATTACAGTTTTAAGATTTTTGTCTTTTGAAACCTTTTACAATTTCCTAACTACCCGTGTAGAATGCGCAGATAAATCATTTGTAGTATTACTTGAGTTAGCAAATTACAGAGTGATGTTTAGAGCCATTTTTTAGTTTGAAAAAGACTAAAACGAAAAAGGCTACAATGAAAAAGAATAAGATAAAAATAACTAAAATTGAGGAACCAGGCCATTTCAAAAACACATGTTGGCAATTAAACACCAATCTTTAATATTGTTTGCCCTCCATTCTGTAGACTGAACGCGCGGAGAAGGTTTTGTTAACGCATATCATTAATGGAAAAAAAACCCTACATTTTCTAGTGCTATCAACAATACAAAAATCGGCCTTCAATAATGAAAAGGGAGTACCACAAGCGTCAAAATGGAGTATAGTGCTTTTTTTGTTCTAATGACATGCTGCGCCTTTTCCCATGTAAGTTTTTGTGTGTTTCATTTAGTGAAGTTTTGTCTTCTTTATATTCTTATAGGCAACCAAAGCAATATGTTTTAGTTAAAACAATTTATTTATTAATGATAGCGACTTAATTTTTTGTGTTTTTGTTTGTAATATGTAATTTGTTTGTGTTAAAAACCAGTGAAACTATGATATTTCCATGTTTTTGTGAAAGGCGGAGTAAAATGTCCGAGGAGAAGTGAAAAATGGAAGGGGAAAAGGATGTTTGAAATACTTGGTTATTCAGATCTGGTCACTAAATCTAGCTAAAATAACGCATGTGAGTCCCAACTGTCCAAAGTCAGTGGAAATACGGCATATCAACCTGATTGAGGTGTGTTACGAGGCTGAATTGAGTTGGGAAGGGAAGGTGATCGATTGTGAAAAACATTTTTTTATATTACTTGCCCACGCCGGGATTTGTCCTGAGCCAAGGATTTTTTTCTTTTCAATGTGTTCATCGAGTTGTTAAAGAGTTGATCGATGGTTCGGTTTGTAGGACGCTCGACTTGCAGTTGGTCGGTCCAGACAGATCATTCAAGACCATTTACAAATTAAAAAATAAAAATAACCATATCAGACGCTTCTATTGTTGATACGGTTTGCATAGCTTCCATGTTCCACCTTATTGCTTTGATAGTAGCCCAGTTATTTTAACAAAGTCCACCACGGTTATCATTGGGTGTTTAGTCATGTCTCCCGGTTCCACATCATTGTTATAGAACTCTCCAGAGTCTTCTTCCCATCAAGACTTCTTCAACTTTTTACATTTCAAAGTAGCTTGATGCTTTCCGCTCCCACTGCATGTGTCTTCAGATTTCACAGTGTCCTGTTAATAATCCTACGAGCTTCTTCAGTAAGTTTCAATCTATATTAACTATCTGAGTCTTCTTTGCATCAAATGGAACATTGGCATCATAGATATATGGGGGTTTCTTCATCATCTTCACATCATCCACAGCTATTGGTACTCCCCATTCTAAACAGCTGCGTGTCTCCTGGGGTGGCATTGTCCTGTTAATATCCCTTCTAGCTTACTCAGTGAGTTTCTAAGATATGGAAGAGTTATCTGGTATTCAACTCCTTGAACACCTAAGCCTTCTTCGCAACAAAATGGAACATTGGCATCATAGATATATGGGTTTTTCTTCACCCCTCACATTTCGTGATCTATTGGTGCTTTCCACTTTGGGAGTGGTTGAATGTGTTTCTTGAGGTGGTAGAATTATTTCAATAGTTCTACGAGCTTTCTCAGTGAGTTTCTATACATATCGAGGAGTTGTCTGGTATTCAATTCCCCAGGTATCTGAGAGTTCTTCCTATCAAGTCTGGACATTGGCAAAATCTGTATATGGTTGTTTCTTCAACCTGTTTACATTTCTTTTATCTATTGGTGCCTTCCACCTTCAATAACTGCATCAGTCTGGTGTGTGTGAGGTGGCAGGTAGTCTTTTGATTGACAATTAAAAAAAGGTTTCCATGTCTTATTATCTGGCCAACTTCGTTGTACTCTGATTCACAAAATACTTCTGCTTTGTTGTTAACAATTCCTTTTATCATAGTGTATTTTAATTTATTCTTCGATTGTTCGCTAAGTCAATGATTTTTCATGTCATTCATATTATTATTATGCGAAACCAGCGACGAAACGACGAGTCTCAGATGCGTGTTGGAACAGTTGATCAAATATTTGGTAAAGCGAGTCATAGCCCAAGTTTGAACAATCGCTGGTGTAAACAATACGGTCTGGTGGTGTTTGTTACGAAATTAAATAAGTGTTCAAATATTAACTGCTGGGAAGAGTGAATTGCGGTCAAATCGTGTTTACCTGTTCCATGACATCAAAGTTTGCAACATTATTAAAACTGTCACTTTATTTCGATATATCGTATCACGATTCTCTTCGGATTCTTGTTTACCAAAACAAACAAGCACAGATTTTTCATGAGCATTTTGGGGCGAATTTTTAATTTATTCTTTAATAAATGTAAAATCACTTTATGGCATCATTTTCAACAAAATGAATAAGAAGTATTTTATATAAATCACTGTTTAATATATAAATATCAACATGTTTCGGAAACAAAGCTTCCCTCATAAGGATACATAGTATACTGAGAAGTAATGACAGGAATAGATAAATCATAAACATAATTAAGTAACCATCATGCCGTTTCACCGCAGGGGTAGGGAGAGAGGACCGCCAAACAACTCGATCTTGGCATACAACGGATACGACCAGACTCAAGTTAATGATTCACTCGATCGTGCCATGTTTTCCTCGGGCACCCCCGACTTCTTTTTCTATTCACATTCGAGAGATATTTCTGCTTCTTGCAATAAGTTATCAGCTTTATATATGTGAGAATAAACATTATTTTCCCTTGATTCCAGGGATTTGTGGTGCCAATGAGCTTTCACAAGCAGACGGATAAGATACAACCTCCCTTGGACAACCTCGCCCAAATTCTTGAAGTCTCCACAACAACTGAAGCGTCCAACTACCAATTTGTTGGAATCGACCCCAAAATATCTGGATTCTTGAAACCTCCGATGCCAACCCCTGCAGGACTTACCAGGCTACCGGGACAGTTCCAAAATGTTTTTGATGTCCTTCAGGAATTTGTTAAAGACCCTATTGACCAGAATTCAACATTCATAATTGATTCAAAAGATCAAACTGGACAGAATACAATAGTTGCAATTGATTCACAGGATCAAATTGGGCAGAATTCGACAACCACAATGATTTCAAAAGATCAAAATGACCCGAATTCAACAGACGCAATTTACTCAAAAAATCTAAATGGGTATAATTCATCAATCATAAATGATTCACAAGATCAAGGTGGTCAGAAATCGACAGTAATTAATGATTCAGAAGATCAAATTGGACATAATTCAACAGTCGTAATAGAATCACTATATGAAACTGTACAGAATTCAACTCTCACAGTTGATTCAATACATCAAAATAGAGTTAATTCAACAAAGGGAATATCAGATGAATCGCTGCAGTCATTAGAGGCAACAAACCTGTTTATTGTTGATGATGTGACGATTGATGTTGTTAACAAACAAAATAATACCCATATCACTCAAAATGGACAGCGTAATATCACTACAGAAGATGAAGACAGCGTGTTTCCAAAAATGACATTGGAACAATGGTTGAATATGGCTGGAGAGTTACAACAAATTATAAATAATGAAACAACGGTTCCAACGGTTGTACCAGATCTGGTAAAACCTAACGATACATTCCCAATTAATGGAGCATCTCTTAACGAAACTTTGACCGCAGAAATCTATTCTACCAAGGAACTTACCGGAGCACCGCTTACTTTGTCTTTCAAAACGACCTTTGACGATTCAGCAAACGATTTAAATGCTTCTTCAGCGGTGTTCATCAATGGCACGGATCGACATGTTTCCAACTTGCCAGCAACGCAAAATATAAGTGAAAATTTTACAGCCATTGGCCAAATTACTGTGACAACAGTATCACCAGAACTATCAGACGATTCATTGAGGAAGTTGATATCAACTGAAGGATTAACGAATTTAACCAAAAATGATAATAATGTGACAATGATAACAGTTATGAGCGAAGAAAGCGTAGTTTCACAGGCCGTTTTGATCAGTGAAAGTAATTATGCATATGGTGGAGAATATTTTGCGGCTCCTTATCCAGTTAGAACTATACGCGTTTCTGAAGGATCTGAAATAGAGACTGTTAAAACTGTTTCAACGACACCAAATCAGAATAAACATGCAACATCTGGAGACCCAGATATTAATTCAATTGAAGCTGTCACAAAAAATGGCACAGTGATGGATTCTTCTCTTATAGCTACAGAAAACTTAATCTCTTTTCAAAATATTGGCCCAATGGAAACTTCAACAGCATCAACTTTGAGTCCAGGAATCATTATTTCAATCGATGCCTTACCCGAAGATCCTCGTGATAAGTCCGGTAACTCTACTCTTATAACATCAAGTTCAAAAGATACAGTTCCAATTGATGGAATGAATATGATCACCATTTCGTTACCTGTAAGAAATGACACAATAGAAACACGCTTGGGTTCAATAAGATCCACTACGCCTCTTCCATTCCATCTATCGGGTCTTACAGCAGACGAGTTGGACACAATTGATTTAGATCACTTATCAACCCGCACTGTTGAACCAACCACACAAAATGAAACCGTTTTAAATCCCACTAATCATATCCATGGTGAAATTTATCCAAATCTGGATGAGTTGAAAGCCCAATTCATTGCAGATGCTGAACAAATTCCTTTTGAATCACAGACAGAAATTTCTCAGCATATTTCATCGACACTCTACCAAAATTCAACAGCTAATACCACATCACTTCCTGATATTACAGAAACTTCTCTTATTGAGCAACTCAAACTATCATCTCGTACACAACCAGACGATTTGATCACAATAGCTACAGTATCTGAGATTATTGTTACTTCGCAATATATAAACCTTCCTACAAGATATCCCATGACGAATGCAGTCGATGTTTCAGGAATCATACACATATTTACATCAACTCCAAAGCCAGAAATTTTGACTTCCGAAAATGAATCACCCATTTTAGGAAACATACAATTGGCTAAACTATCTCAAAATAATTCAGATGGCATCCAAGGAACTCCTCTATCAAATGTTGCTAATCCAGAAAAAATCTACTACTCTCTTAGATCTGATCTGGTTGAACATACAACAGAATCAGAAGATGAAGATTCAATCGCTCATCCCATAGAAAATTTCCTGATACCAATTATTTTCACGTCGAATGAAACCAAAGACACAATTGTTGTAACAACGCCAGCATCTCAGTTGACAGTTATACCCCTTCAAAAGTTTGATGTCGCAACACGTTTATACGAAACAACAACTTCAACTCCCGATTCAGAATCAGAAAAACATCTTATTTCTTTCACGAATACTCCTCTTCTTAATCCTGGAGAATCAGAGATAATTATGAACACAAACAATTTTTCACGTGATACCGTCCCAAGTTCTGAACAAGCAGTACCTCCTGCACCATCAGAAATTAACAGAGATAACTCAGCATTTACCACTTTAAACAATTTCAGCACTCAAAAAGTCGAAACAGCTATCATATCAAATCTTGATAGAGACAATTACTACAATTCCATACCCACACTACAGGAAAATACAGAATCAGTTTTAACCACCGATGATAATTCGCCTGTAAAACTATACCCAGCTTTACCAGAACACGTGTTCACTACCAGTGACCCGCAATCAACTACTAACAATGCTGAAATTATACCTTTTGCTAATAGACCAAATGATTATTCTATTAATAATCTCACGCCAGAAATATCAACTTTTAATTCTTATGGTGCCGAAATTACTAATATATCTTTGTCTCTTGTTACAGCTGTACAAAACAGCACAATTTTCGTTCCTTCCGTGTCAAACTATCAGAATAATTCAGATGTTAATTTGGACACAAGTCTTTTCTTGATCAATAGAAAACCATACGAACCAAAAGATTCATTTGACTCAGTTCCTTCGATTTCAGAAACCGCATTTTCTTTGAACCATTCAATTTCGACAAATGAGCAAGATGGTCCTTTGCGAATTCCTTTGATGATTCCAAATGCTGCGTACATTCCTCCGTCTAATGATCATCCAGGAATACCAATTGTCGAAAATAATTCAAGTTCGATTTTGGAATTAGAAAAAATTTCGATGAAAAATAGCAATTTAACGGTTAGCCCCGAAATAACCTCTGGAATTGAAAAAGTAAATGACTCAATTGTACCTTCTATGAAATACGATTCCCCGCCTTCTCTATTTGAGTCAAATATTAGTATTACGCCAACAGTGTTTTCAGGACATGAAACTAATTTGCCGACACAACTTTTGACAAATTCTTCAATTCCGATAATTTTAAATAATTTGAAAAATCCCGATGATCTTGAAACTGACGCAGACCTATCTCCAGTAATAAATCAGAATATTCAAGTCGATGATACAAACGTTTTTTCAGTACATAATCCTAGTACTATCGGAGTTATTTCCGTGAATGGTCCCATATTGATGCCTGAAGTAACAGTTGATTACAATGCAGCTTTTATAAACTCTGAAAGACAACACGATGCTATACCTAACCCGGTGTTCAGCAGCAATGACCCTTATAAAAACTTTGAGACACTAAATATATCTAGCTATCAGCTAGGAAAACATAGCCCCGTTTTAACAAATACAGAATCAGTTGCCAAAGAAACTATTGGCCATATTGTTACACCGACTGAAGCATCTCACACAATCTCAGATACATCAAACCTTTTGCCCAAATCAATAATTCCAGAGATCATTGTAGACTCTACGCAATTAGAAGCAAATTTATCACCTCCAGTAGAAATAACACCCTATTCATATAATACCAATGACAACTTTTTAAAAATACCCTTTAATCCGGAGGCCACTATTAGGTTCACTCGCATAGACAACTTTGTGGATGATGTCAATTCTGGTACACCTGGAAATGTTGCTTCCAGTAATATAGAAACTCTGTTAGACACACTACATGAAACGAATAGTGAATCGTCTAGAATTGAACAGCCACAGTTCCCTAACATTACATTAATTTCAAATGAGCCAAACACTTCATCCAATTCCTATTCACCAACAATAAATGATACTTCTGTACCGCAGACCATAACAACCTCTTTAAATGGAACGGTTGTATCTTTTTTACCAGACTTTGAAACAAACGCCAGACCAGTAACTAATTCAACGACCTTAGCAGTCGAATCAACAAATATACAAAATACAACCGATAAAGCAATAACAAATGTTAACGTTGAATCTGAAAATGTTAACAAAACTCCTCCTGCTAAAAACTATTTAAAAACTGTTGGGGATGCGATAGTAACGGGTTTTCATTCAATGGTGAAAGTTTTTAGACCTTCCGAAAGCGGTAAAACAAATATTTCAGATGAGTTATTTGTAAAAGATTTGTCAACGTTAGATAATGCAGATTCGGATCAAATTCAACCAGAAACATATACAGGTACACCAGTAATCATTGATAGTCCTTCAGCATCTAATGTTACTAATACTTTTATAACAAACCCTAACATTAATAATACTTATGTTAAACAAAATACTTCGAATACACAACCACAGACGGTGTTAAATATTGCTATGTACCCTGCTGATATTTACGATACTCAAAGTCACACTTCGAATAACGACCCTATTCTGTTTTCTTCTGATTTGACACATTTAACAACAACTAATGAAGCTGTATTACTTCCAACAACCATAGAAAATACTAATTATACAAATAACTTTGTTTCTCAAAAGACCATCACAACAAAACCGGCTATAAATCAAGATGATTCTGGTATACCTAACATCGAAAATCCTCATCAATCCACTTTTGGACAAAATATAGAAGTTGCAAGTGTATTATCGACTTACAATAAAAATCTGGGTAATTTAACAAACACATCAGATAACGTTTCACTTACAAACATTCCTGCTGGAACAACGTATGAGAAAATCAATTCAGAAGAAGCAGTGATTCCTGCAATAGTAAAAATAGAACAAGCCAACAATTTAGAAAATCAAAAAGTCATTTCAGCACCAGTCAGTAGTCCAAGTTACGAAACAACGCCGTTTCCAGTCGTGATGATTGCCAATAATCCATACCAAACGTTCGACCAACGGGTTACAGAATTTCTATTGAATCACAATATCATAACTACAACCACAAAACCAGATGTGCCACAATCAGACGATAATATCGCTTATTCACACGTTGAAAATATATATCCAACCCTACAGTCAGTTGAAACACCAATATACATTTATAATGACGTGGAGATCCCCCCCCAGTCTTTTGTACCAAACACATCAAATGTTGAAGTAACTGTTCATCAAAATATATCCTCTAACTCCGCAGGATTACGACCGACACAAAATATATTGCCTACTTTTGAAAAACCTTTAAATCCAATTGGACAAACCAATTTAGCACTTGGTGAAGAGCCGATTATATTTAATCCCAATTACGTTGGACCATATGCAAACATTCCTACAAATGTTCCAAATTCACCACAAGCAGAAAATTATACTCCTTATTCCCTAGCAAATTTGGCAGTTACCAACCCGCTAAATATTATTGCACAACCTTCTTTAATGTCTCCTAAAACAGTTGCTTCAAATTCAGCACCAATCGAAAACTCGTCTTCCTTTTCATCTGCAAATTTAGCAGTTGAACCACAGACTATGTTCAACCCCAGCTATATTGCATTATCTGAAAACTCTCCTATAACGGTTGTTCAAAATTTACCAATGGCGGAAACTATTAATCCAATCCCGCCGATAAATTTAGAAGCTAGTGAACCACAAATTCTATTGAATCCTAGTTACATTGACCATTCTGAAAAAGCTCCTATAACAGTTGTCCCAAATACTTCAATTCCCCAAAATTTGAATGCTTCTGCACCTGCAACTTTATCAGTTATCGAACCACCAAATATTTTTACTCCCTTCTTTGTTGAGCCTTCTGCTAACCCTCCTACAAGAGTTGATCCAAATCCACCAATGGCAGAAAACATGCCTCCCCTTTCACCAGCAAATTTAGAAGTTGTTGAACCACAGACGATTTTAAAACCTAGCTATGTTGAACTTCCTCCGAATACTCAAGCAACAGTCGTACAAAATGATCTTCTTGTTGAAAATGGCCAAAACTCACAAACAACTCAAATATTAAATGCCGAAAGTCTTCACAATTCGTCTTCAATAGATGTTTCAAATTCTTCAACGGTAAAAGAACTTGGTCATCAGCCTTTTCCAACAAATTTAACAGATCCTGCTTCACCAATTACTTATATTTCTAATAACGACATGCCTCCCCCAAACACCCCAATTTTAAAAGAATTAAATCCTTCAGTTTCTGAAAACTTACCTTCAAATTTGTTAGCTGTTTCAGTAACAAAAAATAATTACTTTGATATTGCACCAAATTCTTCAGCTGTTGAAAATTCGTCCTCAATCCTATCAAATTCGGAAAACGCATATTTTAACCATACTCCAGTAGAACAATTTTCAAATTTTGAAACATTGGCTACGATAATTGCTTCGCCTAATTTGACT
This sequence comes from Halesus radiatus, assembly GCA_022606495.2. Taxonomy (NCBI): domain Eukaryota; kingdom Metazoa; phylum Arthropoda; class Insecta; order Trichoptera; family Limnephilidae; genus Halesus; species Halesus radiatus. The sequence goes on along the minus strand of JAHDVE020007922.1, from coordinate 95,186 downwards.
CCTATCATGAATTATTCTCAATCACTTGCAGCTTCAAATGTATCGTCTGCGTTAACTCCAACAGTGTTGAATAATTTTGAAACGTCAAATTTACACACAAAGGAAGAAAATCAGAATGATTCTAGTACGATTCAGATTGGATCTTATAAAAATACTAATAACGTTAATAATACAGAGATTCCAACAGAACTTTTCAATGTATTTAGCGGTTAAATTTCTAATTCTGGTTTATTAGATTTCTTTGTAAATGTTTACCGATTGCGTGGGGTGGGGTTTGGCATCCTCCGAAATGTTCTCCGCTACCCGCGGTCCCTCGTAATTTGCCTCCAGTCCTCAGTTACTCCTGTCCTGCTTCAATTTTTTACATAGTCCCCAGGGTTCTTCAGAAATCTGTTCTCCCCTACCCTACCCTCTTCACAGTGGTCTCATCTGGCCACTGTGCCGCCGGGGATGATGTGAAGGGTTCTAAGGACCACCCTTCCATCCCACTGCACACTGTCTCTCATTGGGACTGTCTGTGGCTTGCCAGAAGCTGTTTATTCTGTTCTTGTTATTGTACGCTGCCATGAAATTGTGAGTAAATTTGTTTTTCCATTCTATTATCCTCTTCTAATGTATGTTACTCTTAATAAATGTGGTCTCTCCACTAGCTTCAAGAACAGGAACTAAGTGTTGGATGAGAACACGTAAATGTTTTGGTATCCCTAAATCTATGTTGTGCCGTGTAGGGACCGTCGGGAGCTTTTAGAATCATTTAATAGTAGCCTCGTTTTTTTCATTAAAAAGTAGTCTCTTGACGTGAAAACCGATAGAGGGACTCATCTTATCCTTAACCGCCCTACCTTCAGGTAATTTTCTGAAAAATAGGCAAAAAATATTCACTTTTTTTGGTCTAGATTATGAATACAATGTTAGTCACACTCATACCTTATCATATTTTGTCAAATAATCGACCGCACGCTTCGCTCGTCCTTGAAGAACTTTTAGACTTGATGTTCCGTGTTGTTGGGACGGGCGCGTGGTCATTACGGTTTGTAGTTAAGAGATACATTATTTTTCTCAAGCGCGTACGTGATACGAGATAGCGCAGAATGGTACAATCAAAGTTTGCGTATCACGTACGATCATCGACATACGGCGGTTAAAACGGTTGGGGAAAGTGGTCCTACTCCAATGCTGTTCCAGACAGTCCATCCACCACTTCCTCGGCGTGCCTCTGGAGCATCCACTTGGTAATAATTTTCGGCATTCCATCATCTGGCATTATATCTACATGTCCAGCCCATCGCAGTTTTTGGGTACTACAGAATATTGCAACGGTCTCATGTTTTATAAGTTTTTTTGAGTTCATGGTCCATCTTTATTCAGTTCGATCCATTTTCTAGACCGACTGTTCCATAAAAAATCTGATCTGATGTACTACATTAAAAACTGGATGGACTTTACAAAAATTACTTCGGAGCTTTATTTTCTTTGTTTTTTGCTAAATATAAGAAAAAAACTATTTCTATAAAGGAAAAATATGCACGAATACGAAGACGAATGTATCAATATTACATTCATATGAATAATAGATATTTTTTCTTGCCCTCTCCACGAACTTTAAACCTTTACTTGCCAGTGCTGTCAACTGATTTTACATGTTTCTAATTATTTAAATATATCGGTAAGAAATACCGAACACGGAGTTCATATTTTAGGTGTTCATCGGCAATACATTTATGTATTTGATAAAATAATTTAAATATATGAGTTATTTATCTAACGCAACAAAAAAAGCTTTTGACGAAAAATCGAGAAATATTTGTTAATATATAAATGTAGGTCTGCGTATAATTTGCCGAATGATTCTGTAGTGAGCGAGAGGGGTACGGGATTTCGCTCGCCATGCCACGATGCACGGTCAGTCGTATCCGTGGTCTACCGGCTGTAATGAACGCGTCATGCGTTTAAAGCGTGGGTAATGTTTATTCCTTATTTTTAGCACGTATACAAAATATTTTTCTTATATACATAATTAAGTAATATTAATAAAATTATTTACATAAGTAATAAATGTAAACTATTTAATATTATCTAATTTAAAAAAAATCAAAAGTGTGTACAGAGTGTATAGCATCATAGTTTGAGGAAAATTCTAGCACCGTAAGGGAAGGGTTGATTGAAATACGAAAAGATAAACAGGATTTAGAGTCCTCAGTTTAAATAAAACCTTCAAAAAGAACACATTCACAAAGACCATTTCAATTCAACAATTTTCACAAAAATAAGTAACTGACCAAGATCACGTGGCAACTTAAAAATCCCTAAATTCAAAACTAGCGCTTCTCAACTCCATTACGCATATCAAGGTATCATTTTTTTAATGCCCTCCCGTATAAAATCAAACCAGAATAAAATCGTAATTCTTTCAAATTACAAATCAAACAATTATTAGATAACTCCAACAGTAATTACAAGTTTTAATTACTTCTTAAATTTTACAAAACTCTAATTGTAAATAATGTATGTATTGGAAAAAAAAAAGAAAAAAATATCCTCCAAAAATATTTGATCAGGCCTTTCGAAATATGACTACAATTAAAATGCATTATGTTTATATCTTGTATGCGCCTTATTGCTGCATTTCTATTATCATGTACTTTTACTCTTCTATTTTGTAGCAAGTATCGTGTACAACAACACCAACTTTATCCATATTACATGTTTGATGTATTTTATTTCTATACTTACCACTACTGTCGCTAGATGGCGCTGCTCCCCAACTCAAACACGAGAAATCTTTCTCTATTGAGTTGGGTAGTTTTTATTAAATAAATTTATACTTTTTGTAATTAGCTATTAAGGTATATCTGTACTATTAAATATTTTATTATTAGTTAAAAATAAGTTTGATAGTTTAAAGATGCAATTTTTTTAAATTTTAAATACATGATTTTGATAAATGATTTAAAAAATTTTTTCGCCTATAATATATTTTTTTACTTATTATTATCTCTTATGATAAACGTTTTTCAGGGTGAAGAGAAAACCCGGTATAATTTTGCTGTCGGTGTGTCAGTATAAGAAGCCGTAAGATCGAACTTCCGTACTTCTGATAAAATTGATGAAACGTTTTCGAATATCGGATTTCTTTCTTGAGCAGATAATCAATCCCGTTGGCCTGTAGAGCCTAGAAGTATTAAGGATTTACCAAAATTGGCGACATCTTCTTTTAAATGGTAACATTACTACAAACTCGTAAAATTGCTTCTCGCACAGAGCAGGTAATTACTAGAGATGCCCGTACACGCAAGGTGAAGAAACCAAAATAAGGAGGGGGCGATCTTAGGCGGGTCACTGTCATTTGATTTGGGAATTAATGCATCCCGACAGGCTTCAAGCAACTCGCATTGCACTGAAAAGTATTAGTGTGGAAGATACTCTCATACCAGACCTGCCCTGGTGAAATACCACCCTTCTAAATTGAAACGTTGCTTGAAATGGCTTTTAGCCGTGTTTAGTGACCAGATCTGAATAGCCAGGTATTTCCCCACCTTCCTCTTACCCTCCCCAATTACTCCAGCCTCACAACATTCCCCAATTCGGGATGCCATAGTGTCATTGGCTCCAGACGGTTGGAAGCAGTTGGGACTATTGTGCGGTATTCATATAAAAAACTCCTAATCTTGCTTCTCGCATAGAGCAGGTAATTACTAGAGATGCCCTTACACGCAAGGTGAAGAAACCAAAATAAGGAGGGGGCGAGCTTTGGAGGGTCACTGTCATTCGATTTGCGAATAAATGCATCCCGACAGGCTTCAAGCAACTCGAACTACACTGAAAAGTATTAGTGTGGAAGATTCTCTCATACCATACCAGAGTAGAAGATACTCTCAGTATCGCCCTGGTGAAAGACCACTATTCAAAATTGAAACGTTGCTTGAAATGGCTTTTAGCCGTGTTTAGTGACCGTGTTTTGTGAATAGCCAGGTATTTCCCCACCTTCCTCTTCCCTTCTCCTTCCCCTCCCCAATACCTTCAGCCTCACAGCATTCGCCAATTGGAGATGCCACAGTCTCATTGGCTCTAAACGGCTGGGAGCAGTTGGGACTTGGGTATTCATATAAAGTATATTTAAAAAAATCCTAAAATTGCTTCTCGCACAGAGCAGGTAATTACTAGAGATGCCCTTACACGCAAGGTGAAAAACCAAAATAAGGAGGGGGAGAGCTTAGGCGGGTAACTGTCATTTGATTTGCGAATAAATGCATCCCTACATCCTGCAGGCAACTCGCATTGCACTGAAAAGTATTAATATTTACTATTCTAAAAGCAGATCTGCCAATGATCAACTCGTAATTTTTACAATTACAAAGAATTTATTTAAATTTTATGCAAAGAAAAGTGATTACTAGGCATGGAGACATGGAAAAAATTGCCACTCCATAATGCATGTAGGTAGAGACTTATTGATTACATCTTTTTTTTTAAATGCATGCAGTTTTGTATACCTAAAACGAAAACATTTTTATTTTATTTGGGGATGCTGTGAGGTAGGTCTTTTTAGAGAAAGGAAGGAGAGAAAGTTCTAGGAAGGAAAAGGGTATGGGGATGAGTAGGAATCTGGGGGTCAGTGTGTCCTGACGGACATATTAATCCATCCCTCCCGCTGCGGTGCAAGGCGGTGGGTCGGGAGTCAAAGGGTCTTCCTCAACCAGCCTCTCCTGATCCGGCCCAGAGTTAGACAAACCTCACCCCATGAACTCGAGTACCCCTACTAGACCACCTTCCGTAGCCAACTACTTGGGGTGATCTATGCCAGAGGTGTTGGTTATCCCGTGGCGGCTGTACCCATACCTGCCTCCCAAATAGAGGCTTAATAACTTATTGCTTAACTGTGGTTCTGGTTCTCTCGGGTGACAGCTGTCATTGAACTAATGACATTCATTAAAAATGTAAACATTTGCATAGTTTTTACAAGAGAAAAATTCAATATTATGTAAGTTACCAATTATGTTATTATTTACATTCAACATTATTAGTTAGTAAACATTATTGAACAGTATATAGATGTTGACATTTTTCGTCAATTCACGGCAAGCGCGGCATAGAGGAGAGTCGGTACGACCGGCCGAGTCCAATGAATCCTATTCCGAAGGCGGTGGACTCACTCCGAGTTCGCAAATCCGGATTCACGCAATTCGAACTCACACTCGTGTCGGCGTCCCTATTCAATAATGTAATATGAACGATTTTTGCTTCAGGAACGGCGGACTGAAAGGAACGAAGACCGAGTCCGAGGAATCGAGTCCGTGTGGCTGAAGTCGGAATTGGAACTAAGTTCGTAAAATAAGTGGAATGACCCACCTCTACGGTCGGCATAGATTAACCACGACGGAAAATGTCACTTTTAGAATTATAGACAAAAAAAGGTCATTACTATCTCTTGAGGTAGGTAATTAATTAAATAAAGGTACGTAATTCTTCGTTAAAGGGGTTATTTATGCAATTGAAAAATAAAATAAAAATGTTTTTAAATGAATTACAATATAATGTCACTGTTTTTAAAAGTTTTGATTCAATATCTTGTATCACTTGAAGATATTTCAGTGAAGATATTTTGTATTTTCAAATAATCTCTTAACAATCTATTTATGATCTTTTTACTATGTCTCACTGGAATTCCGCAGTTAATCAAGATGACTTTAAGCCTAAGGAAAAATATAAGGAATTACTTAAAAAGAACGGGAATAGGCCTCCAGGTCAAATGTTACAGGGAAAAAAAACAGAAAAGTCGCATTGGTTATCGCTTTGATTTTATTAAATTCACAAGGGATAATGTTAAAAAATTATCAATTACAAGAAAGCTAATTTTGAAAATTTCGAAACCTATAAGTTTTTCAGTTTCTCTATTCATTTCGTATAAATCTAATATAATTGTAATAATACTTAAATACTTTTTGTAGCGCGTTTTGTGTTAAATATCACCAATAATTAATAAATAATTACAATAATTACGAGTATGAGTACATTACCATAATAATACAAAAAAATCGACTTATATTTAAAGAAGCTATACGAAATAAAAGAAAATTGGTACGGTCTAATCATTAAATAGTTGATCAAAATTGAGGGCGCTGCTTTTGTTCAAAAGGTTTTAAATGACAACACCAAGATGGCACATAGGAAAATTAAAGTAAGTTTGATAAGCACAATCGCTGAATATATTTTTTTTTTCGTAAGAAGCAATCACTTTGTGATTTGACACCATATTAAATAAAACAAACATTTTATTATAAACCACGAATTTATTGTAATTTTACGCCAACCGGTTTCGCTTAGATCAAGTTTCATCAGGGCAAATATAATAACTAAATAACTCTGCAATATTATTTAGTTATTATATTTGCCCTGATGAAACTCGATCTAAGCGAAACCGGTTGGCGTAAAATTACAATAGATTCGTGGTTTATAACAAAGTGTGCGTTGTTTTATTTAAAGCACGTTTTTTTTACTTCAACCAAACAGTCTTCAGGAAATGGTGGTAGTTCCCAAAAGGAGATGATTCTCCGTTTTAATATTATTCAACGCTTTGCAAGGAAGATGTTAATATGTGATATATTAAAATATTTTTATGTGGTTTTGTCTCGTTTCTTTAAAACAAACTGTCAAACGCGAATGCGAAAAAGTTTTGAATGCAAATAACAAATATCGAAGACATGGTTAGTACCATGGTGTTGGTAGTGGTAATGTTTTTTTTTTCCCACTTTATTTAATTTTTGCTTTTTATTGACAACCTGCACGTGACTGATGTAGAGGCGCCAAATACCTAACCTAAACGTAAAGATTTACATGATTAATTCATTTGTGAAATGTTTTTTTTTCTTTCAATACACAAGAAAAAGCTTAAATGGAAAAGCAGTACGTTTTTTACAATACTACCAGTTGCTTTCTTATTTCGAATATCGTCTATGACACGATCATTGTCTATGACATTAGTGTTGCCCGTGACAGGTCCATTGCGAATTACCTACAATGCCATCGCTGCCTTTTACAGAAACACAAATACCACAAATAAAATTTGTCTGACCCGATCATAGATACCAAAGGAGACACCGCTTTTGCTTCTACTTCGCATTACTTTTATTGTATAACCGCGTTGGTATTCCGTGCATTTTGATCGTAGCAAGCAAACATGCCAAATCTACATAATATACGGATAAATCTACATAATATACAGAGATTCTTGCTTGTATTTTACCTTTTAAAGTTATTTTGAATGCAAAAAAACAAGCGTGATACTAATCATTGTCCGTTATTTCGTTGCTAGTATCACTTTTTTCGATCCGTTTTCGTCTGAGGATTCGCCTAGATGAATTACATTACACGGTATCTATAACCGCATCACATCCTTTATAATTACTGGTCCTCTTCTTTGAATGACGACATACATTTTTTCCCTTTCTTAAACATTGGAGTATATAAATAGAGTCTACGTTCCTTGCAAAGTCAGTGTAAAATATTGTTAAAGTAAGAAAGGGGGTGAAGCGGCTGTCGATGTCGCCCGAATCGTTCCGATCGTGAATGAACTCAACGAACAGAGTCGCAGCACGGCCGGCCGTGGCCCAGAACATTCGAGTCACCAACCTCAAGTGTTCCTCGAGTCTTTTAGCATTAAAAAGCCAATTTATACTAATATTGATTATGATAAAACAGACGAAATATTTTGCGGTTACCATCAGAGATCCGTAACCCGGCGAGCGCTTGTAATCGACCGAAGCCCGTGTTATCACTATGATGACTTTGTTTGACCATATTTCAGATGCTGACGTATAATCCACTCGTTCATCTCTATGTTCTTAAAGTGATCGCAGATAAGTTTTCCCTTGCTAATGATCATATTAAGAGACACATTTTTTTCACAACATATCCTTTGATCATAGGCCATTATGCGATTTAATCAAATTACAACGAAAATATTCGAAGATTATGATAAACGTCGCTGCGCATTCAGTATCAGCGGGGTAAGAGGGGACTGCGGGAGGATGTTACAAATTAGTTCGAACCAGTTTGCTATACTATCGGCGTCCACTATTATATTAAAGCATGTGCCTTTTAAAATGATTTGCATGTACATATGGTTAATGACAATCTAACTAAATTCATCATTCATTTATTACAAATATTATATAATATCATAAAAGAGAGCATTTAAATCGGGATATAATGATGATGGCACCCAACACGTCACCTATTCGTTTTGTCGGAAGAGTGACCAATTATAAAACAAACTGTTGTATTCGAAACAGCAAATGTGTTTAATTCGCGAAACGCCTTTTTTAAATTTTATGCAAGTAAATCAAATTTAATAATGTTATTACAACGTTCTGCAAGTCCCGCTTGACAACAACGAGCCTAAACCGTTACATATACTAAGAAAGGGTCATAGATTAAATTTACTAGAACAATTAGAAATTAATAAACGAACGAATGATCCTAATATAATATTAATTAATAAAGTACGGAAAAATACATTTTCCCTACTTTTCAATATGTTCACAAGGCCTAAATAATACAACGCATTTAAGTAAGTCAATAGCATCCACGTCATTATAAAACAATTGAGAAAACATTGCCATTTAATGCGGGTAAAACAGATTTTAACTGTAAGTACCCCGAATAATGGAGAATCTTCAATCACAATTATTTTCTCAGTAAATCAGTTTCACCGGTAATAAATCATTTTAGCCACCATAAAAACATAAATTGGGTGGGGGTAAAAAAGAATCGTGTAAATGAGTCATCTCAACGTGGCACACGCAGAACATAATTAACCGCCCTACTTTCAGGTAATTGTCTGAAAAATAGGCAAAAAATAATCACTTTTTTTGGTCTAGATTATGAATACAATGTTAGTCATACTCGTACCTGATAATATTTTGTCAAACAAGCGACCGCACGCTTTGCCTGTCCTTGAAGAACTACTCGTTTAGACTTGATGTCCCGTAATGTAGGGACGCGCGCGTGGTCATCACGGTTTGCAGTTATGAGATGTATTATTTTTCTCAAGCGCCTACGTGATACGGGATAGCGCAGAATGGTACAATTAAAGTTTGCGTATCACGTACGTTCATAGACATAGAGCGGTTAAATTTGATTTACTTTCAATATTTTTTTAAATAAATATGTATGATTCAGGAAGAACGTACGCTCTTGAATTTTTATTTACTTTTACTTAAAAGATTATAATTACCTATGAAAATAATTAATTCAGCATTATAAAACCTATTATTTATCGATGGCTCGAGATGCATTCTAATCTAACAACGAATACTGAAATAAAACTGTTTTTACTCCGCGTGAACAAGCATGTGACTCTTTAAAGATTGCTCCCTAAAGCAAACATAACTGCATTTATCGCACGAAAAAACTTTACCTGCCCTATGAGAAATCATGTGTTGCTTCAAAGTAAGCTTCCGACCACACGTAAAACTACAAACACTGCAAGAAATCTGATTCTCAGAATGTGTCAGCATATGTTTCTTTAAATACTGTTTGCGAGCGCATAAATAACTGCATTTGTTACATGAGAAGGGTTTCTCTCCACTATGGGTAAACATGTGGTATATTAGAGACTGCTTTCTTACACACTTGTAGCTACAAACACTGCAAGAAATCTGCTTCTCTTGGGCGTGCGTGACCATGTGTTTGGTCAAATACTGCTTACGGGAACACGTATAATCGCAAACGTTACACGCAAACTGCTTCTCTTTGATGTGTGTCAGCAAATGTTCTTTCAAAGATTGATCTCGGGTGAAAGAATAATTGCAAATTTCGCACGCATATCGCGTGTCTTCGTGATGTGTCAACATATGCTCTTTAAGCGAATATTTTCGCACACACTTATAACTGCAAAGATCGCATGAATGTATTTTTTCGCCGGTGTGTTTAGATAAGTGATAGGTTAGATTTTGCTTGCTAGCGCAGGCGTAGTCACATCTATCACAATTGAATGGTTTCTCACCGCTGTGACCACGTTTGTGAGTTTTCAAGTGTTGTTTGTAAGTTGTTGCAAAGTCACACTCGTCACATACAAATGGTTTCTCACCAGTGTGGAAGAGTTTGTGGGTCATTAGAGTGCGCTTTTGGGCGCTGTTATAGTCGCATTCGTCGCAGTAAAATCGTCGAACTCCAGTCTCAGATATTCTAATATATCCATTATTTTTTAGATAGCTGTTTGAGGGTGGAAAAGAACTCTTTTTTTCTTGCGTCATTGTCGCGCTTTTTTCAGTCGGTTTGACATATTTTTCTGCCTCTTTTTGTGATTCTGAAATAACAATATTTTATTTAATACATCAATGAAAATAGAACAACGATCAGCGGATTTTTCCACAGATATCAGGAGTCAAAAATGAGCCGAAATGGGAATAAACTTTTCAGAATATTATTAAAAATTGAATGATGTTTAAACTAGTCATTATTTTTTTAGTTGGTTAACCCGCTCTTGGAGACATTGCGATAATTAATTAAATACAAATTTAGATTTCAGTATAAGCTGGTTACATACAGCATAAGAAAATATCATAATGTATATGTGGGGGGTACGCTCGCCATACAATTGTCACAAATATATGATAGTACCCGTGTGTGACGACTGATGGTGAGCGATATCGAGAGATATGCCACACCCGCATATTATATTAACTGTGTGTAACAGGCATAGGGAGAGCGCACTACCTCCGCCAAAATATATGTATAAATGGCGGAATTATCTGGAATTAATCAGGTTTTTTTATTTAAAAAATAAACTATACATTATTACGAATTGTACTCCCAAGAGTTAATACACTCATTGTAGTATCAGTTTGCAGTACAGATTTTTTACAATTTATCGTTCCATAGTATACTACCGACAAATACACATCAAAGTATCACTAGTACCTAAATACAAAAATAAGTCTTTAATTTAATTATAAAAATAAACAAAATAATTTATGGTTAATATTACGTTATGGTTGAGATTTCCCGACCAGTTGAATTATGTTCTTAAAATTTGATGGTTTTGATGTAAGTAAAACAAAATTGGAAAACCTAAAATATAGCTACTCCACAGAGTGACGGGGGGGATTGAAATAAAAAAAACACTGAAAGGTAAGATAGGTAAAGAACTTGTGGTACTCGGATTTGTGAGAGTATTTTAAAAAGTATAACCAATTGCATTGATAATCGAAAAACTATCATTTTTCTGTAGATACTCTGCGTTTTTCCCTGAACTTAAAACTGTAAATCTGTCCGAAATAATGCCTGAACACGGCGCAGTATCACAAAATTCAAACAACTTAAGCATCAAATGTGTTTTCAGTCAATTTAGACATATGGCACACGTAGTTTTAAACCAATAACCATAGCAGACGCTGATACTTTAAAACAGTAACAAAATAATAAATAAAAACGTGTACTGTCGTATTGTGCAAAATCACATAAAAACTATTTACCATGCATTTGAAAGATAGAGTAAGAAAAATTAATAATGAATTACGATGCATAGAAAAGGTCAAAAATATTATACAAGCCCGTGCTACATTTCATATGAGCGTACCTGGGGAAACAGGATGCGTCAAAGTTTCCTTCCGAATGCCTGAACTTTCTACTTCTAATTCAATGTGGCTAGTTGCAGCACTTCCTTCATCGCTGTCCTCGGGTTCAGATTTAATTATTTGTGCGTTTGAGTCGTTTATATCCAGATTTTGGGGACAATGAACACCAGCGAACTCAAAGCGTACGTTCTCTACATTGGGAAGTTCGGTTTCGACATTTTCTCCAATGGAATCCTCTTCATCATCAGAACTGGGTTCTATCTTGATCTTAGCTGTCGAAGTATTTGAAATAGATAGATCCATGACCACAACTAGTGCGATTTAGTTTGTTTTAATTGATAACAAGCGATAACGGTACAGTAGTAGAAAACCAAACTAAACGTCAGATTCGAGATGCAACAATGGCCGACTTCCATAGATAATGTGATAACGGGACAGCAATGTGTTGGATTAGCGATGGAATCTCGAAACAAATATTCTTTTACAGATTACTAATTTATTTAGTTCGGCGCGTGTGACAGCCATTTCACCCATCAAACGATTTATGAAACTATGGCTCAACCAATTAATTTCCATTGTACTTTGTGTATTAAACTTTTTTAAACGAACCTTACTTTGAATAACTATTTTATGCGTTTTCGATATTTTTTGATATGTATTATTTACGTAGGTATAAAGACAACGATTTTTTTGTGACTATACAACCCTGCGTACATGCCGAATAAACTTTTTTTTATATATGTATATTTCATCTCTTTAAGAGATTTGTAAATATTTTATGGCATCATAATAATGTATTGTATATCCTGGTGAAGAAAGCTTTGCTTTCGAAACATGTTGATATATACATATTAAAAACATGCGTACAAACAAAATACTTCTGATAAATTTATATTTTTATTTTATTTTGGGGACTTATGGGGCTATGATATATTATTAATAATAATAATAATCAAATAATAGTTCCTTCAAATATTTGGTAACTTTGTGGCATTATTAATTATATAAATTAAAAATATACTTTGTATTTACCACTTTAATAAAAAGTGGTAAATACAAAGTATATTTTTAATTTATATAAATAATAGTTCTTTATTCCAGAAGGTATGCAGGCGCAGTGCATTGTAATACGTTCCATAAGTGATATTAATATAAACAAAAAATAAGAGTAGGTACGTAAAATAAGAGAAAGAAAATAATAAAATAATAACATAGAAAAAGATTACTCAGTAAAATATGCAAAATAGGTTCACTGAGAGAGAAAAGAAAAATTAATAAATTTATGGTGAATATTTGATGGTCTCCTGTCTTCAAGAGGCCATCAAGGGAGACTCCATCCATGTAGCCGTAGCAGTAATGATGGTATTCTTGTATTGGCGTACTGTGCAACATAGGCTTCCCACGCGGTGGTGGAGAAGTGCCCTGAAAGAGTGCACTGTACTTGTCCTTCCAGCATTTTCGTAGCCCTGCAGTATATTGATAGACAGAATAGTTAGCGATATGCATTATTGCAGATGACACATCTTTTGCCATTGGGATGCAGTATAATGCACCCACAGTTCTGACGTATACAGAGATATGCAGAATGTGTTGAACAGCATTCTTTTGACGTTTGCGCTGCAAAGGTAAAAACGGCTTGACAGCATACCTGCTCTAACGGATATCAAAATGCGTGTATCCACAAAGATTAATCTTAACAGTAACTATTGAATGGTGGCATCATGATCAGTGTTGAAACAATATTAGTTGCTCTATATTTTAGAAGTCAAAAATGTTTATTTGTGTGCGACATAAAGTCATAAACTTTTCATTTTGCTTTCAATGACTCAAAATCGCGACAAAATGCATTTACAAGTAAAACAATATCTCGTTCCGCCATGAAACTGAATACAAAGGGCTCAATAGACAGAGGAATTAAACGAACGACTGACAATGGCTCGACGAAATAATAATTCAGCTTGATAAGACGGTGGTTCGTGCAGTGGGTATAATTCTAGGAATAACGCAAAAAGGTGAGGAACAGAAAAGCAATCTCAGTAGTTACACGTAATTTATTTTGATAGTCGTGGGGTTAGTCTTAAAACTAGAGTTAATCTTAATTAGACATAATAATTGCAATAAAACTTGATAGGCAATTACTTAAATCTACTTGTAAAGTCTTTGTAGTTTAAATTAGAGGTTCACTGGCTTATTTGTACGAAAAAGTTGTTTCTTACAGTTAGAGACTCACTCGGCTGACAGGGTGGAGGAATTATCACGAGAGTCAGAGGCACTTCCCTTTTTGTGATGGCTGTCTAGGGTCCAGTGGCTGCTTTGTATGCAGAATCCTCGCGTTCGCACTAGGTATTCATGTACCTCCGGATCGGGAGTAGGTACAACGCGGCGATAATCAGAGGCCTGGGCGGTCTCCGGGGGTTTGATCTCCGAAGGCGAAGATCAGTTACTTCCTTCTGGGATGGAAGCGTAAAACTCCCTCGTCGTCAGAGGACCTGGGCGGCCTCTCCAAGGAGCGAGAATAGGAACCTTCCTGGGCGGAAGGTTTCACCTGACTGTCTTTCCTGGGCGGACTACTGCAACCGACTGTCCATCCTGGGCGGACTCTTGCAATCGACTCGTGCTTCCTGGACGGAAGACTCCACCCGACTGTTTTTGTAGAGCCCTCTGTTTGTTGTCTAGCTGTAGGTATTATTTTATCACCCGCATTGTTCAGCGGGCCGTTCCGTCGGGCGGCTCAATTCCTTTGAGGTGTTTATTGCCGTCCCATAAAATCTCAAAGGAATTGCCGACTTTCTAAAATAGCAATTAAGGTTATTACGATGTAGTAGTTTACAATTTTTCTAACAATAGGTTCGGCTAGGCTTTGTGCTAATTTATTTTTTGTCCGGAATTTTTATTACCTGAAATGCACATTTTAGAAAGGTATTTCGGTGAATTTGGTCATTTATTTTAGGTATTACAAAAGAATATATCAAGCTCTGTCAATGACGCTTGTCTATGCGGTCAATAAGGAACACCTGTCCAATTTTTTTTTTTAATAATTAAACTTAAATACCGGTATTTTTCCTCACTATAATAGGAATCATTATAACGTGAATGGAAGTCGCAATTGGTCAATTGCTTCAATTTCCTCTGCAAACGATCAATTAGCAATAGTTAATCCCTTCAATTGCCTATTGCAAATTTTCAATCGCATTAATGGCGTAAATTGACGGAACCATTGACAATTGAAATTTATTGTCCCGTGCCGCCTTATTAAAACAGGGTACCTACGCATCAGAAGCTTTGAAATAAATCAACTATCGGTATGTCCACCTATTTTCTATTTCTAACCTTTTTCTACGAATTTCGGTCATTGACCCTGACTTCAACTAACTTCCGATGTGTATTTTGTTACCTTGAATATTGTCCGATTTAGACACACAATCTTGTTTGGCAAAAGTTATGTTAGTCTTAAATATGCAGTACTTTTTCAAATTGGCGTTAATTATTTTTATTCTGATTGCAGAAGTTGTGACCATGGATCTTCATCTCTCAAAAGGTTTATATCGCAATTGAACTTGAATGGTAAAAATGAAGTTACTCTCTCACTAAGATTGATATCGACATTCCTGGTATTAAAAAAGAATCTTCAGAGTTTAATAAATTGAATGTTAATACTTCTACTGTACAGTAACTATTATTATTAGACAATTTCGAAGGAAGACTACCGTGACAGGACACCGAAAATGACGAACGAGTGGGTGCCCCCGTGAAAGCGACAAGAGGCAGACCAAGAGTGCGTGGAGGGGTATTGGAGCAGGGTGTGAAGGAAAGTGGACTTTAGGCGAATGACTAAGGGCTGAAATTAGCGGAGAACATTTGTGGAAGAGGCCAAATACCACGCTTGGGATGTATTACATATTTACATTTTATTTTATTTGAATAACGAAGAGGAGTTCCAACTAGCCGAAGTCGGGAAGAGTACAAAACTACGGGATCCCCAATTCCGGAAATATTATAAAACTCGAGGAAGTAGGAAGGGGAAGGATATGAGAAAGGAGTACCTGGCTAATTAGACATAATCGTCAATCACGGCTAAAGCCATTTCGACTGCTCCGTGGAAGAAGGCAGTAACTCACTTTGTGTAATTTTGTAGGATAGCCATTTCAATGTTTAAAATCCTGTTCTCTTGGGTGAGTCTTTATTTTAACTTTTTTCTTCTTGGGTCGCTTCCTCATTGCTGAGGATCGTGACCCCCACTCCAATCTCCCTCCTCCACTCCTCGAATCCTGCGTGGAGAGCTGCGGACACCGACATTCCGGACGCCTGCGAAATTTGGTGACTCCAACGCATCGGTGACCTTCCTCTGTTTCTTCTGCCTTCCACATGAGCTTCTCCAGGTTGGAGTTCTCGGTTTGGCGGGCAACGTGTCCAACGCAGTAGGCAGACAGTTGATAGAATTGACGTACTTTGATGAATACACATTCATTTAGAATGCATTTTCTGACTTATTTAGTATTTTGCTTAATATGGCACTGATTTATGACTCCCGGACTGGAAATAAGTCAACAAACTTAATTTTTTGGGCTTTTTTTCTCTTGAAGCATCCGGTTTCAAACGAAAATTTCCTTTTTTTAAATCTTGTAACATGTTTAAGGGATAAATAAACACTGATTACAATTAATATTTTTTATTCATGTATCATTAATCAAAGGATATAGTTTATAAATAATTCTATTTGGAATGCTCATTGCCACAAACATGAAAACACTGTTGAATCTGTTAAAAAGGATAAGAATGTTATCTTTTGAACGTGGTTTACATGACCTAGATCACGCGACACATGTCTTGAATACTTCAACATTAATTCACTACAAATTATAAGGCAATTGATTGATTTAATATGTTTACACTAAATAATTCACCGTCATCTTGACACTACATTATTGGAATAAATTTACCTAATTTTTATTGTTTAATAAGAAATAATATTATCTACTTTAGTCCTCTGTCTCAAATGTGTCGACTATATAATAAGATAGAGTGTGCTAATGTAGACATTTTTGTCGATAATTTGTAGTTTCAGAAAAAATCTACTGCTATTACTTAAATATATAATAATAATACTTAAATGACTTGTATAGCGCCGTTTTTGTGTAAAATCACCTGAAGGGCACTGTAATACGTAACAATGATTGGACTAATTATATTATCTATCACTTGTGTCTCTCTTTGTCTCTTGTTTCTATTGTATTATGTATCATTGGGTGAGTTTTTGTAATTTTTTATATCCTTTTTATTTTGTTTGACAAGTTTTATTCACTATGTACTTTTGTTACTCGAATTTTTTAAATAATTTATTATATAGTGAATAAAACTTTTCAAACAAAATTTTTAGAAATTGTTACATAGTTAATGCCCAAGAAATACAAAAAATTATTTGTAATTTGTGAATATTAAGTCAGTTTTTATAACTGTTAGTAACTCTTAATAACTAGTTAGTTTTGGGAAAGTATAATTTCGTTGTCTTTGGCATTTGAAACATCAGGTTTTTCCTTTAAATATTTTACCATATGACGTTTTAAATAATAACTCAGCGAACATATATAATCGCATTTGGTACAAGAGAAACGTTTTTCTCGAGAGTGAGTCAGAAGATGATTCTTAAAATTCGACCTATGATTACTAGAATAATCACAATCGGTACAAGATAAAGACTTCTCTCTAGAGTGCGACATCATGTGACTCTTTAAATCTGATTTTCGTAAACCTAAATAACTGCAATTAGTACAGGAAAACCGCTTCTCTCTGCAATGCTTAAGTACATGACTCTCTAAATTGGACTTTCGTTTACACGAATAGCTACAATCGGGACACGAAAACAAATTTTCTCCACAGTGCGACAGCATGTGATTATTCAAATCTAACTTGCGTAATCCTAAATAACTGCAAATGGAACAAGAAAATGCCTTTTCTCTGGAGTGTATTAGTAGGTGATTTTTTAAATCCGAGTTGCGATAACACGAGTAACTGCAATCAGAACACTGGAACGATTTCTTGCCTGAGTGAATCAGCCTATGCCGATTCAAGAATGACTTTTGAGAATAAGACTTTTTGCAATCTGAACAAGAAAATGATTTTTCTCCGGAATGCTTTCGCAAGTGACACATAAAACTCCACTTGCGGAAACAAGAGTAAGTACAAAGAGAGCAAGAAAATCGTTTTTCTCCAGAGTGTTTTAGCAAGTGGCTTTTTAAATCCCACTTTCGAGAACACGAATAAGGACACTCGGGACACGAGAAAGATTTTTCTCCATAGTGCGTTAACATATGGCGCTTTAAAGATGATTTATATGTACATGAGTAGTCACACTCACGACAGCTAAACTGTTTTTCAGCAGAATGTGATATCAAGTGTCGCTTTAAGTATGATTTCTTGGAGCATGAATAACTACACTCAGAACATTTTAATGGTTTTTCCCCGCATTGCGTCTGTATATGATCCTTTAAATCCGACATTTGATCACATGCATAAATGCAATCGGGGCATGAGTAGATCGAAATCTTCTCCTGTTTCATTGTCTTCTGGGAAGTTGGAGAATATTCTATCTTCAAATTTATATCAACATGTTTCGGAAGGCCTGCAAAAAAAAAATTAAATCATCGTTAAAATGGGTTGCGTTTTATGTCATAATTATTTTTGTAATCTTATTTATATTTTGATAGAAAGCGATCTCAATGAGTTCCAAGAACATGGTTGTCTTATGGCAAACAGTAATTGCAACAACGCCATGAACTACTAACTAAAAAAAATATGTGGCAAACTCAGATTCGGTCTCAAACCAACCTCGATCTGATAAAGATCTTATGTAAACTTACAACATCACACTTTTATTAACTTTGTATATTTCTTAATAATTTTTCTGTTATTAGTCGAGACATGATTATATCCATTTTTGTATTTTTTCTGACGAAATTTCGTCGCTTGTGGCCGCTTGTGGCCATTATATTGCCAATTCAACAATTAGATCATTATTTTACGGTCAATTATCCTTTTTTTTAATATGACGGTCACCAACGTCGTAATCTCGTCAGCAAAAATGGGAAAATGGATATAATCCGATGTCTAGTTATTACCAACCTAAGGACATTAATTTGAAGCAGTACAATCGCGTCAGCGATGGCTCCGGCGTGATAATAAATATTGTTGTGTTGAAAATATTAAAAGTTAGTCCATACAACTTATTCTTTCTTCATCAGCAGTTACTTTAATTAAATAAAACACACACTTTCCTGTAGAAAGTTATTCAGTCAGCCTTTTTAATTTTTGTGGCACTATTTTAGGGATATATCAACATTTTAGAACGGAGTCATTTGGTTAGCAATACGTTAAACACCTACATTTCCCTTAGACAGCACTCAATGAATGCTAACGAAGTTTTGTGTTACCAAAATCTGTCGAGCATTTAGTTCTTGAATTCTTAACAGTATGAAGCAAACTACCAGCGCCTAGTGTCGTATATATACATGTAAACAGATAATTCATACCTGAAATTCGTTCAGTGCTCTCAGAGTACTCCAGGCATTCCTTCTTGACATCCGGGAGGTCTACATCAATATCCGTATACGACATTCCGTCTGCCACTCGAGTCCCTGGTTCCGTCTTGATGGTCACACAGTCTGTGCCATTCATACCCGAAATACGCTCAGTACTCTCGGAGTACTTCTCCGGGCATTCCTTCTTGATATCCAGGAGGTCGATATCAATATTTGTGTACGACATTCCCACTCCGTCTGCTACTCGAGTCCCTGGTTCCGTCTTGATGGTCACACAGTCTATGCCATTCATACCCGAAATACGCTCAGTACTCTCGGCGTACTTCTCTGGGCATTCCTTCTTGATATCCAGGTCTATAACAATATTTGTGTACGACATTCCTACTCCGTCTGCTACTCGAGTCCCTGGTTCCATCACGATGGTCACGCTGTCAGTGTCAGAGAGACATAGCACCACTATTAGAGCAAACAAACTAGGGAAGTCCGGAGGCACCTTTTCGAAGCGATGAGTCAGTGAAGGGAAAGGTGACAGAATCTGGGAGAAAGTCAAAAACCTAGATTATTAGTTTAGAAAATGAGTATCATACAAGTGATGGTTTGATTTTGGTACAATATACTTAGGACTGCCTAACTTTTAACTTAGTTTTAGTGTTTTTTTTTACACCTTACTAAGAATCCATATTACATATAATGGGATAAGTATATTAATTACATATAACCACACACAAACTTAGAACTTTACCAAGCTTTAAATGAATTAGAATGCATTCTTTTTCTCCGGTGATTGAAGTAGTTGCAATTAAAGTTGTACAAAGTGTTTTTCAATTAATTTGTCCTTATTAAGAATGAGGCAGTTTTTGATTCCATATATCGACAATAGAAATTATTTAAGTATGCGAACAAATAGTAAATTATTAATCGTTATCGAAACGACTAATCAGAAACTTTGAAGACGTCAGTTTGACATCACCATAGATCAAAAGTGTAGTCACAGTAATAAATGTTTTTTTATTTTTTCAATACAATTCTACGTAGGTCTCTACTGTTTTGGAGCATTTAAAATTAATACTTTTTAATTAGCATTATTGAAGATTTCAAACTACGGGGGCTTCCAGCGAATGTTTTTTCGAGGCTTCACGCAAAAAAATGTGTTTTTGTGTAAATGTTTTGTTTTGGAAAACAACATTTTGTGTATACAAGATGAGTTCAAGGGTAATTTTTTGAATATACTTCATATTTTTATCGGTTGGCGTAAAATATAATTGCTTTGTTTATTGTTTGAAGTAAACAAAAAAACAACGTAAATATCAATTAATGTGTCATTAAAGTTCTGAATATGAGAGCTGTAATGCTATTAGAAATAATATAAGAAAAAACATAACAAATCAGTTATTATTATTAATTACTGAGAGACAAGCAAACTTTTTATAATAGTATACTTATTAAAATCTCTCTCAGAACTAAGCACTGACTATAACCTAAAAAAAACTATTCAATTTATGCTGACACTGACGAAGTATCATCGGATGGGACGCAAAGATAGACACGCATCGTGCGGTGGTTATTAAAAATTAAACAAACCCTACCCCACCTTCTTGTCTTCACTAGCGAGAAAAAATTTTCCATCGGTGATGGAAAGCAAAAATATTGTGTATGCACAACCAAATAAATACGGTAAAGTCCCATCGTTTTGTGTTTTTCTTTAAATATTTTCAAAAAACATCCGCAAAACAGACGCGGCTTTACAGTAGAAAAATGACATGCTTGGAAAATCGATCCGTAGAAATATTAAAACTAAATCAAATTCTTTCACTTTATTTTATTAAAACACAAAAAATGCAGTTAAAAATACCCACCCGAATTTTTTTTCCGAATAACAAAAAAATGGTGTATTTCGTTTCTCTTGTAGGCGCCTGCAAAGATAACACGTACAAAAACTGACTTACACTTCACAAAATCCTTGTCAATATGATAGTTTTACGTAACATAATATATTGCCTCAGTATAATTTTCATACAGCTAAAATATCTATTTATTTATTTGTAAGACAGAAACAGATTAGAAAACAAATTTATACACAAAGGAAATTTTACAAAAGGTAAACCAACGATGTTTCTTGTGCTAGCAGTAGTTGACTACAGATGTTTTATTAGAAAAAAAAATAAGAAGGAAAGTGGAGAGGAAGAAGAAGTGGAAGATAGGATTGGGACAGGAGATGCTCTCGATACATTTTACACTGGTGCAATAATTTATGGTCGTACGTATTACTTCGGTTCGATAATTTGAAAGATGCCAGCCACTGGACCCTGGACAGCCATCAGTAAAGGGAAGTGCCTCTGACTCTCATGATAATTCTTCCACCCTGTCAGTCAAGTGAATCTCTAACTTTAAGAAACAACTTTTTCTTACAAATAAGCCAGTGAACATCTAATTTTAAGAATACAACCTTTTATGTAGATTTAACGAAGTAATTAGTTAATTTTAAGTACAAAGACTTTACAAGTAGATTTAAGTACTGGCCTATCTAGTTTTATTGAATTATTGTGTCTAATTAAGATTAACTATAATTTAAGACTAACCCCACGACTATCAAAATAAATGAGTTGTAACTACCTAAGATTGCTTTTCAGTTCCTAACCTTTATGCGTTATTCCTAGAATTATACCCACTACGCTAACCACCGTCTTGTCAACATTATATTAATTATGGTACAATCGATGAAAGGTTACACCGTCGCTTTTTTCCATTGATCCATACCCGGCGAGCGCTTGTAATCAACTGAAGCCCGTGTTATATCAATGTAGCCAATTGGCCTCATTTTTTTGGTCCATATTTCGAACGTTGGTGTTTACTCCATTTGTTTACCCAATGCTTATTATTGTATCTACGTTACGTTGGTTTCTATGGTTTCCGAGAGAAGCCATCGAAATTATTATGCTAGTTCAACACTATCGTCAATTTGACACGACATTGTTGTGAGTGGCTTTCTGTTTCCTCGAATTAACGTTTCTTAGGAAAGTTTTTTGATGTTTGACTTTAAAACTAATCAATAACTGTGCCGCATTACCTATAGCATTTATTAATCAATTAAATCTCAGTAATTGCTGGATATAAATGGATCTTTCTATCTCGAACATGA
Organism: Halesus radiatus; assembly: GCA_022606495.2. NCBI lineage: Eukaryota > Metazoa > Arthropoda > Insecta > Trichoptera > Limnephilidae > Halesus > Halesus radiatus. The sequence continues at coordinate 72,933 of JAHDVE020007922.1, read as the reverse complement.
CAACCGTCAAGGTCGAAATAGAAGCTAATGAAGATGAAACGATACCATGCTTAGAGATTAATTCCAACTTTCATCGTGTTAAGAATGATAATTTGGAATATTCTGACAATCTTCCAAATACAGATCCGATCAAGTCTGAACCAATGATTTACGATGAAGACAGAATCCCAGATGTAAAGAAAGAGCCTTTGGAGTTTGAAATTGCTATTGAAGGTCTCTCAAATACGAACTTCGTTTTCTTGAATATGAAATTAAACAAGTCTGAACCTGGAAATTGTGGAGAAGAACGGAGTTCAGCTGTTTCTTTCTACTCCGATAAAAAATACAACCTTGTCAATGGTAAGAAAGAACACGTGAAGTTTGAGTTGCCAATTGAAGGACTTCCTAATGTGAAACTTATTAACTTAAACTCTATTTCAATTAAGTCTGAAGCAGGTGCAAATCGTGGAGAAGGAAGTTCCTCAATTTTTGTACGATGAATCGGGGATAGAATATATCGACGTTAAGACGGAATGTGTGGAATATTCTGATTTTTCTGGTAAGAATATAGCGAATCGACTTAATTTTAGGAGATATTTTTTGTTTTATGCCTTTACCGCACAACAGTCTCAGCTGCTCTAACCGTCTGGAGCCAATGAGACTGGCATCCTCAACTGGCTTATGTTGTGAGTCTGAAGGTAGTGGGGATGGGAAGGAAATGGAAAAAGGATGGTAGGGAAGTACCTGGCTATTCAGATCTGATCACCAAATACGGCTAAAGCCATTTGAAGAAACGTTTCAATTTTGAATGGTGGTATTTCACTAGAGCTATACTGAAAGTATTTACCATTTTTAATGAATAAAATTGCGAAATAACACAAATTAATCAAATAAAATTAATTATTAATTGATAAAGTAACGTTTTTAAGACAAGATTTTTGTGCATAGCGCAAAGGGCAACAATTATTTTTATAAACAATAATTATTAGCCTGAAACACTCATCCAGATTGAAAAAGCCTTCCGAGAAAAGATAGATGTCGCCGACAGGACTCGAACCTGCATCCTTCTGACCGGATATCAGAAGGATGCAGGTTCGAGTCCTGTCGGCGACATCTATCTTTTCTCGGAAGGCTTTTTCAATCTGGATGAGTGTTTCAGGCTAATAATTATTGTTTATAAAAATAAAATTAACTTGCGAACGCCTAGATTTGAACCCGCGATCTCTAGATTTATAGCCAAGGATCGTAACCACCCAACCAAGGAAGCCGTCTATTTTATTTCGTAATATTTCGACTTTCGTATATAAATGTCGAATGTAGAAAAATTGTGTATTGATGTTTCGTCTACATTTTTTATTGTTTCGAGAGCAAAAAGTATCGCGTTGTTTTGATATCGTCGGAAAACTAAATTATAGCATCTTTAAAAAGTAATACAAAATTAACTAATTGCATATTGTTCGTCGGGGTAGTCTATTTATTTATCATGAGAAGACAGTACTCGTTTTTTTTAAATAGTCACAAGTGCACAATATGAAGTTTTTCTTATTTTTTTTTAGTAATATTTGGATTAGTTAAATGGATATTTCAATTCGCATGAGGTTGTGATGTTACAAGGTTTTTTGCTAATTATTAACAGTTACTAACAGTTATTTAACTTCTGTGCTGTCGTTTGTTGCATAAAATGCATTTCAGTTTCAGTGTCAAATTTGAAAGAACGTTATGCAGTTTCATACTTATATTATTGTATGGTTTACATTACCTACCTCACTTCACTAGGTGAAACCTGTTCTGAGGTAAATTGAGATCATGCAAGATTTGAGGCAACGTGCTACACTAGCGTCTCTAGTAGTCCGCGCTGATGGAATTGGTTTTTTTACGCGCATTTTAATAGATTTTCTGTGAAATATATTCTTAATAAATGATAGAAAATGAAAATTAAAAAAATTAATATGAGGTAACCTGCATATAATTTTACTCCTTTTTTCATCATAAATGAAAAAAAAAATTAAAGTAGCTATTAGGTTTCTAATAACGCCTCGCCGCGAGATGCTCGTGCTCCGTCTGGTAGTTTGGAAAGGAAATATATGACTTATTTAATAAATTGTGAGAAATTTTCTTTCATTTCTTATTTGTAGACTTCTTTTGTCTTGACATATCCCAATTCTTATCGTTTATTTATATTTATATATGCTTTAATGAGGATATTCAAATATATGTATCTATTTAAAGCATATGTAATTAAAATCAAAATAATAAGAATTGTGATATATTGAGACAAAAGAATTCTAAAAACAAGAAATTAAAGAAAATTCTCACAATGAGTGTTTTATTTTCTTTCTAATCCACCAGACCGAGCGCGACCGCCCGGCAGTGAGGCTTATAACTGTTAGTACAAACTTAATTTCCTCGTTTTTTTTTTTTTAATTTGTGAGCGAAAGAGGAGTAAAATCATGTGTACGTTACCAATTTTTTTTTGAATTTTTGTAATCTACAATTTATTAAGAATACGTTCCACAGAAAATAGTTGAAAAAAAAAAACAATTCGTACAACTCGGGACGCGAGAGGGCGCTACTGAAGCATGTCACCATCAAATGTCAGGAGCTGCAAGTATTGTAATTTTTTAGAATTTGGATTAATGTATTAATAATTACTGGTTAAATGTTTTTCATTTGTTATATTTTAAACACATTTTACTATTTCAGATACATCAAAAGATCAAAACCCAATTAAAAGTACTGGGTTAGCAACACGAGAGAAAGGAAAATTGTCTTTATCATCTATGAAAAAATCCTCAAAGGAAACAAGTCATTTACCCGTGATAAATGCAACTATACTTCTGCTCGTGAACCAAAGTTAATGCCACACACGGTGATACATGGAAAAAATAACTTTTACTGCGATCAATGTTATTATGCTTGCGAGCGTGAAATCACCTTGAAGTCTCGTGTGGTAATACACTATTGAGAAGCCATTCAATTGTGATAGATGTGAGTACGCATGCGCTAGAAAACAGGCCTTAAAGATTCATATGCTTATTCACTCGGTTACGGTTTCGAAACCATTTGATTGTGACGAGTGCGTTTTTATAGCAAATACAAACAAAATTTAAAATTACACAAACTCACGCACTCCAGAGAAAAACCGTTTAATTGTAATGAGTGCACACATTCTTGCGCAAATAAACAATCTTTAAGGTATCATGTTTTAACGCACTCGTCAGAAAAACCGTTCATCTGCGATCAGTGCAATTATTCAACAATATTCAGGCGATGTTTAAAAGATCGTCAGTTCACACACACTGGAAAGAAACAATTCAACTGCCAGCAATGCAGTTACACGTGTGCCTACAAACAAACGTTAAAAGATCACATATTTACGCATTGCGGGGAAAGAAACCATTTTCATGTGATGCATGCAGTTTTTCTAGCGCTTCGAAACGCGGTTTAAAAACACACCAACTGAGGCATTTTGGAGTTAAACCGTTTAAATGCGATAAGTTTAACTATGCGTGTACGAGTGCACAAAATTTAAAGTATCATTCTTTTACACACACTGGGGAGAAGAACTTTTCTTGTGATCTTTGCAGTTATACGTGTGTTCGCAAGCAATCTATAAGGGATCACATGCTACGTCACAATGGAAAGAAACATATTCAATGTGTAATCTGTAACTATTCGTTTACTCGCGCTCATTCTTTAAAGGATCACATGTTAACACACAGTGGAGTGAAGCCGTTTTCTTGTACACTTTGTAGTTATTCTTGTACACGTAAACCATGTTTAAAGCGTCACATGGCAACTCACAGCGAGAAGAAATAGGTGTAATGATCCAGTTATCGTGTAATGAAGATTCAAATTAATTTATTCAATAGCGAAAAACAGAATAGCTAAGTAAAGTTTAAAAAGTGAAGAAAAAACACATCTAATATAAACTAACCTCCTTTTTTATCGTGTTCTGTTTTGTCCGGTTACTATGTAATCTATCTATACTAAAATTGGTTAATTTGGATGTTCCTAGCAAGTATACTCTTGAGAGATCTCATCCACTGTTCTATTAAGGTTTTAATGCTCTGGACGTGCCACAAAGTTTCATAAAAAAAGTCATCACAAATGTATAAAAAAATATAGAATATATTAGTAAAATCGAACACACGTATCAAACCAGAAGCCGTAGCAGAAATGATTTGACAATCCCAGCGAGTGCTACCACAATGTACAAAAAAACACACACCTATCTTGGACCAAAAATCCACAATAAAATCTCCCCCGAGGTTAAAAACTGCGAATTGTCATCCTTCGGCAAAAATATTACCAAATGGCTTATTGACCTGGGAATATCGGAGTCCGAGAACCTGTTAAAAAATATTACTTAACTTTTTTTTTTAATACGTAATTTTCGTTTGTTTTTTATTTCTCTTTTTCTAGTACAATTCCAGAACCAACCGCTTCAAAGAACTCCAACAATAAATTTAAAGTAATGTCACACCTTACAACTCGATATTTTGATACCCACCACATATTTAATTCCTTAGAACAGGCAATATGTCTAGCTAGGAATTAATATCGACCAGGCAAACATAATGCAACTTCAACTTACATGTACGTCAATGAGTGATAAATTACTATGTTTTGCAAATACAAATGTTACCAATGTAAATAACAAATAAACGCTTCGAAAGCGACAACTTCTGCTCATCAGAACGCGTCTAACGATACTTGGTAGACAGTTGACATTTTTAACGTCACTTACATACGTCACGAAATAGCTTTATTTCTGTTTTGTTATGTTATCCTATCAACTTTTCCAGTCATATAGTGCCTTCCAGACGATCGGGTGGCCCAGTAGTGTGGCCGACGGAAAAAAATATTAACCGAGTTTTTATTTTTTGACTTGGCAATAATGGCAATACTCCCCGTGAAATTTGAAATTTCGCTTTAGAAATTGCTTAACGATAAATAAAGCGGTATTTCCAAAGCGAAATTTCAAATTTCGAAACCGCTTCGCTCAGCGGAGACAAGGAATATTGCCATTATTACCAAGTCAAAAAATAAAAACTCGGTTAACATATTTTTTTCCGTCGGCCACACTACTGGGCCACCCGCTCGTCTGGAAGGAAATTATACAATCACAACAGAATATCTAAATCTCTTGCGTGTTTGATACGGATTATCATTTTTGGCACTTTTGTTAGTCACTTATATAGGTGTACATATTTTTTTACTTCTACTACTTGATATTGCAAGTACGTTTTATATTCAAGTACGTTTTATATTTTGTTCTACACTTGTAATCTCTGTTATATTTTGGTGAAAATAAATCAATCTTTATTGTCACTATAAAATTATTTATTTATTGTATAATATACGCCCTATATGGGCTTTTACATATAAAGTTAGTTATAATAAACAGGTGCAAAACACATCACAGTAGGTTCAAAGATAATATATCGAACAAATACAGGAATAACATAGTATAAGTACCATTCTAAGTAATAAGTTCAGAGGCGAAAAATCAAAACATACCTCACATTCACTGTTACTTATACTCTAGAAACATATTAACGCATCGGTTACGGTGTGCATATATTTGTGCGTTTCAGAAACCTTGTGTTGAGGCGGGACTCACATTTTTGTGCATTTCCGTGACCTTCAACTTCAAATACAAAAAACACGTTTTAAACTTGTAATTTATTCTGTAATATTGACTTTGCGGTGTAGCGGATAGGTTGATATAGCCTTTTGTAATCACCTAAAATAATTGACCAAATTCACCGAAATATTTAGATTTAAAATGTGCATTTTAAATAATAGGAATTCCCAGATTAGACCGGCCATAAAATAAATTTAGTACAAAGGCTAGCCGAGCCTATTGTTAGGTAAAATCGTAACTAAAATAATATAATCTTAACTGCTATTTTGGGAAAGCCCGCAATTCCGTTAGAATTTTATGGGACGTCAATAAAAGATAATCCCCTCAAGGGAATTGAGCCGCGGATGGAACGACCGCTGAACAATACAGGTAGACAGGTAGACAGAAGGACAGTGGGCTCTAGGAGACAGTCGATTGTAAGTAGTCCGCCCAGGACAGACGAGTCGGTTGCAGTAGTCCGCCCAGGACACCCAGCCAAGTGAAACCTTCCGCCCAGGAAGGTTCCAATTCTCGCCCCTTGGAGAGGCCGCCCAGGTCCTCCGACGACGAGAGAATTCTACGCTTCCATCCCAGAAGGAAGCAGCTGATCTTCGCCCTTCGGAGATCAACATCGGAGACCGCCCGCCTGATTATCGCCGCGTTGCACCTACTCCCGATCCGGAGGTACACGAATACGTAGTGCGAACGCGAGGACTCTACATACAACGCAGCCCCCGGACTCTGGACATCCATCACCTAAAAGGGAAGTGCCTGACTATAATGATAATTCCTCCCACATTGCCTAAGCCAGTGAACCTCTAATTTTAAGTACAAAGACTTTAACAGTAGAATTAAGTAATTACCTAAGTCAGTGAACTTCTAATTTTAAGTACAAGGACTTTAACAGTAGAATTAAGTAATTGCGTATCTAGTTTTGTTAAGTTTATTATGTCTAATTAAGTTTTACTCTAGATTTAAGACTAATCCCACGTATATAAAAATAAATTACTTGTAACTACCTAAGATCGCATTTCTATTCCTCCCTTTTTGCGTTATTCCTAGAATAATACCTACTGCCCCAAGCACCCGTCATATCAAGGTGTCACTATAATATATACATCATTATGGACTCTTCACAGGTTCAAAACATTGCTTAAAGTCATCGTTATTTTCAAGGAAGAATGGGAAATTAATTTTAAACAGACGACTAAAAAATGAAATAAAATACGAAGATCATTGACTTTTCTTTAGTCATTAGCTGATACTTATGACGCAATAGACTCAAGTGGGGAAGCCCTAATATATTTTTTTATTCGCAGCTCTTGGGATTTCAGCGCTTGTTAAACTGTGTTGTTATTACTTAATATTATATAAAGTGTATTTGACATTTTTTGTGATTTGTGGACGAATATTTTTTTATAAATAATTTGATAAAAGTTTTTTTATTGATACGAGCTCGAAGTTAAATTTTGCTGACATACATCCGGTAGGGGGACTGCGATCTAATCCCGCCCGCCGCAAGTGACAGATTTTTAACAAACATCGCCGTAAAACTAATGTGTTAATAATTATACAGGATGTATGCAATAATCGTTTGTTTGTATTTGTATTCAGAGCAGTTGAAAATGTCTACTAATCTGAATATATATTACCTACTGTGTGAAGTCGAGGTACTAATGAATATTTGAATGACTCAGTTCTGAAGTTACTTTTAAAGTTAATCAAAATTTTAGATCGGGAAGTTCTAGTTGGAATATTAAATGTAATTATGCTGACGTTTTCAGGTCTGTCTAGAAAAAAACCATTAACAATTTTGAAATATGTATGTATGACGGCCTCCGTGGTTGAGTGATTACGATTCTCGGCTGCGATTAAATTGTGATATTTCACAATTTATTCATTTAAAAATAATATATTAAGGGCACGTTCCAGAATGGTGGATACTGTCAGTATCTCTCTGATGAAACACCACCATACAGAATCGAAACGTTCCTTGAAAATGACCTTAGTCGTCTTTGGTGATCAGATCTGAATAGCCTCACAACAAACCCCAATTGGGGATGCCATAGTCTCGCTGGCTCCAGACGGTTGGGAGCATTCGGGACTCTTATAAAATTAACAAATCTCAACGACACAAGAAACAGAAAAAGACAGATCGGTAGGGACGCCAGTCCCGGTAAGACTAGAGGATCTGGGTTCGAGTCCCAGTTACGACTGTTCCTTTTTAATATTATTAGAGATTTATTAATAATATCTTCTTAAGTGATTAAATATAACAATGAGGTTTATTAGCTTCAATGTTTTTATTGAAATAAATAAATTATTTTATATAAATACAAACAAAGATTACATTAAAACCTTAAATATGTATAAAAAAAACGGTATTAACATTATTTTTCAGTCACTTACCAGATCCCGAAAAACATCCCGACCATACAGATTTGATAGAAAACTTATGTCGCTAATTTACAAGAGATCTTTCCATCTACTAGGCTCCAGAAAGGTCCATTAAAATGAATATTTTTAAAAGACATTTCGCCGTTCGAAAAAGATAGATCAATTTCAGTCGAAGGGGAAAATTCCTTATTTAGGGCGTACCAGAGCATACTTCACCATGCTTTAAATGGACACCATTTTCCTTTTGGTATGCACAGAAAAAAACGAATTTTATTATTATTTTTTAAAGACTTAATGACAACATTCGTTAGATATTACACTAAAATCAATTTGATACAAGCTTTGTATTTAGTTTTTCAAGAAAGACTAATATCCCCCTGCATACAAATAATCTAGCAATATTCCAATTATTAATTAATACTGGAGTTTTACATATGTTCGCATTTTCGTGAAAACAATCCAGTTACAAAAACTCAGTCATTATACACAAAACAGAAACTTATAAAATACTCAGTCAAAGGATACGTAATACACAAAATTACAAAAACTCACTCAATGATACACAATACAATAATAGCAAGAGACACAAGTGAAATATAATACAATTATCTCAATCATCGTTACGTAATATTTTAAAGTGATAGCAGGGCGATAATAAAAGACAGCCTCCGTGTCTGAGTGGTTACGATCTTCGGCTACGAATTCTGAGGTCGCGTGTTCAAATCCCGACGTGAGAAGTACATTTATTTGATTAATTTGTGTTATTTTACAAATTATTCAATTAAAATAATAAATACCATATTTGCGGCATGTCCCAGAGTAGTAGACGCTTTCAGTATCGCCCTGGTGAAAGACCACTATTTGGAATCGAAACGTTGTTCGAAATGGCTTTAGCAGTGTTTTTGTGACCTGATCTGAATTGCCAAGAAATTCCCCACCATTCTCTTCCACATCTCCTTCTCCCCACTACCTTCAGCCTCAAAAACACACCCCAATTGGGAATGCCATAGTCTCACTGGCTCCAGACGGGAGCAGTTGAGACTCATTCGAATGTCATACCATTCAAATGTCAAAGCATCTCCCACATTATTATGTTACTGATGACATAAGCATTTACCTTATTACACTATTTCTTAAAAATCATTTCTTCTCACCGTGAATGGCTGTCATATGCCTCTTTAAATACGGTTTCCGAGAACAGACGTAACTACATTTATTACAGGAGAATGGTTTCTCGTCGGAGTGAGTTAGCATATGATCAGTTAGAGCTTGCCTGCGAACACACGAATAGCTGCAAACTTCACACGCAAATTTCTTCTCCCCAGTGTGTGTGAACAGATGATACTTTAGATTCTGCGTGCTGGTACATGCGTAACTGCACTTATCACATTTGAATGGTTTATCTCTATTATGAGTCAGTTTGTGAGCTTTTAAACCTCGCTTTGAAGCGCACGAAAAGCTGCACTCATCACAAGAAAACGGTTTTTCTCCGCAGTGTCTAAACATATGATATTTTAAAGTGTGTTTGTGTGCGCACGTGTAACTGCATTGCTCGCAGTTGAATTGTTTCTTTCCAGTGTGAGTAAACTGATGATCTTTTAGGTAACGTTTGAAATTTGTTGAGTAACTGCACTGGTCACAGTTAAATTTTTTCGTTCCGGAATGCGAGGTCATGTGGTATTTCAGAGATTGATTGTTTGTACACGAGTAACTGCAAATATCACAAACAAAGGGTTTCCCTCCAGAATGTATGAGTTTGTGCAATTTGAAATTTTGTTTGTAAGAAGTAGAATAACTGCACTGATCGCAAACAAACAACTTTTCGCGAGTGTGGGTAAACATGTGTTTGTTTAAATCTTTTTTGTGAACGCACGAATATTCACATTGATCACATTTGAAAGGCTTAACACCAGAGTGAGTAAATTTATGATCTCTTAACGATTGTTTACGATTGCAGGTATAACTACATTCATCGCAGTTAAATGGTTTATCTTCATTATGAAGAAGCATGTGTCTTGTTAGCGACTTTTTATGCACGCACGAGAAACTACATACCGTACAGCTGAATATTTTTTCTCCGGAATGCTTTAACGCGTGATAAATTAAAGATTGTTTGCGAGCACACGAATACTCGCATTGATCACACGAGAATGGTTTTTTTTCAGCGTGAATGAGCAAGTGTGTCTTCAAGTCATGCTTTTGAGTAGTAGAAAACGTACACTTATCGCAATTAAAGGGCTTTTGTCCACTGTGAACAAACATATGTGTTTCCAATTTCTTTGCATTAACACATGAATAACTGCAAATATCACAATTGAATTGTTTTCTGTCAATGTGAGAAAGCGCGTGAAGTTTTAAAGATTGCTTACGAGCACACTTATAGTCACATTCATCACAATGAAAAGCCTTTTCCCCGTAGTGTTTTAAAACATGCGATTTTAAAGTCCTTTTGTAAGCACTTGAAAAACTACACTCATCACAGACAAATCGTTTTTCTCCGTAGTGCGAAAGCATGTGAGTATTTAAATTACCTTTCTGAGCACACGAAAAACTACACTTATTACAGTTAAACAGTTTTCCCCCACGATGCGTTCGTTTGTGAGATTTCAAGTTAGGTCTATGGGATGTAGAAAATTCGCATTCGTCGCAGTTAAATCTTTTTTCTCCCGTGTGTATAAGCAAGTGACACTTGAGATTATCTTTGCGGGCACATGTGTAGCTACAGCTATTACAGCTAAACGGTTTTTCTCCGGAGTGGGTGCGTTTATGAGTTTTTAAATGTTGTTTGTAAGAGGTCGCATAACTACACTCATCACAATTAAATGGTTTTTCTTCACTTTTGAACGGGATATTTACATTTTTCTTTCCCTTGCCTTGTATCTCGCTTTCTTCAACTGGTGTTTTTTCTTCTTTCGGATCGTTTTCTGAGCCTGAAATGAAAATTGATGAATTGAAAACATCTTAAAATGCAGTAGAGCAATTTAAAGCATATGTGCACATTATAATCAGATACGACTCTAGTACCTAACTCCGCGTAATCAGTGGGATAATGACATCCATAAATCGGGTATTTTACGAGGCTCAAAAGAGAGGGGAAGGAAAAGAAATGGAAAGAGAAAAATTAAGAAGTACTTGGCTACTCAGATTTGGTCACTAAACATGGTTGAAGTCATTTCAAGCAACGTTCCGATTCAGAATGGTGGTCTTTCACCACGACGATATTTATAGAGTATCTACCACCTTGGGACGAAGTACAAATGTACTGTACATTAATATTACTTTAATTAAATTGCATGCGAATAACGACCTCCAGACCTTCGAATCCGGAGATCTCAACCGCTCGCCACAAAGCGATTGTTAAAATAATTACAATAAATATATATATATATATATAATTACACTAAGATTATGTCATTTTTTATATGTGTGGACAAATGAAGAACCGACTTCATAGCCTTACTTATAGAATTACCTCCAGAATCAGCATCTTCAACAATTTCATTCTTTATATTGAGACTATCTATTTCTATTTCCGTGTAGAGAATTGCCGCTTTTCCACCTTCATCGCACGTCTCAGCTTTGGGCTTAAAAACTCCGGTATTTGAGTCGGTTAGATCCGCGTTTTGAGGTTCCTCAACTTCCACAAACTCGAAACGTTCGTTCTTTATAGTGGGAAATTCAATTTCGAGCTCTGCAGAAAAAAACATTTCATCTTTGTCAATCCCTGGTTCCGTCTTGATCTTTACTGTTGACATATCGGAGACAGCCACTAAAACGATAGAAAACGGATAGAAGCGTGTCCGTCTGCTCGAAGTAAGCTCAATTTATTCTCACGTCTAGTGAAAGTGATCAAACATTATAGGATATCGAATTTATTTCCATTTCAATGTCTTGTCAGAGAGGCATGTAAATTGACGACATGTATTTTCTTCAAATTCGGTATAGATTACATTAGGTATACAGATAGATCACACAATTAATTCTCTGTTCAATGGATACAGCTATATCCATGTCCACAGCTTCTCTAAACCGATTTTATATTAATAAAATTTTTAGTTACTGCGCTAGTGAATTGTACAAATAACGCAGCAGATAGATTTGAATACTGCATTGCGTATTTTTTGCTTCCAACGGTAGGAGACTACACCCAAACGTCAGATATTAAATCTGCCAATGGCGGATTCCATGGATAAAGTCAAGTTTAAGCGGGTGGTACTAGTGACGGCCACATTCGAAACTATTTTCTAAATTATAAACAAGAAATTCAAAACGTTTTCAAACACTTGATAAGACGGTGGTTAGTGTAGTGGGTATAATTCTAGAAATAACGCATAAAGGTTAGGAACTGAAAAGCAATCTTAGGTAGTTACAAGGCATTTATTTTGATAGTCGTGGGGTTAGTCTTAAACTAGAATTAATCTTAATTAGACACAATAATTCAATAAAACTAGATAGGCCAGTACTTAAATCTACTTGTAAATAAATCTTTGTGCTTAAAATGAACTAATTACTTCGTTAAATCTACATGAAAGGTTGTATTCTTAAAATTAGAGGTTCACTGGTTTAATTGTACGAAAAAGTTGTTTCTTAAAGTTAGAGATTCGCTTGGCTGACAGGGTGGAAGAATTATCATGAGAGTCAGAGGCACTTCCCTTTACTGATGGCTGTCCAGGGTCCAGTGGCTGCTTTGTATGCAGAGTCCTCGCGTTCGCACTAGGTATCCAAGTACCTCCGAATCGGGAGTAGGTACAAACGCGGCGATAATCAGAGGCCTGGGCGGTCTCCGGGGTTTGATCTCCGAAGGGCGAAGATCAGTAACTTCCTGGGAAGAAGCGGGGGGTTCACTCGCGGTACGGAACCTGGGCGACTCTGCCGTAGATCTTCGAAGGGCGGAGATCGGACTTCCTTCTCGGATTGAAGCGTAAAATTCACTCGTCGTCAGAGGACCTGGGCGGCCTCTCCGAGGAGCGAGAATAGGAACCTTCCTGATCGGAAGTTTCAAGCTAACTCTCCCTCCTGCGCGGAAGACTGAACCCGACTGTCCTCTCGTAAGAGAGCCCTGTCTTACCCTGTCTTACCTGTTTGCCGGAATTGCCGACTTTCTAAAATAGTAATTAAGGTTGGTTTATTTTACGATGTAGTACTTTACAATAGGCTCGGCTAGCCTTTGTACTAATTTATTTTATGGCCGGTCTAGTCTGGGAATTATTATTACCTGAAATGCACATTTTAGAAACTAAGTATGTCTGTGAATTTGGTCATTTCTTATAGGTATTACAAAAGGATATTTCACACTACTGCTTTTGAATGCACAGTTTTTGAAATATTGCTTGACAGTAGGTAGAATTTTTTTTATGTGAATACCGCACACGAGTCCCAACAGTCTGGAGCCAATGGGACTATGGCATCCGTAAATGAATGGCAGAAGGTTGTGAGGAGGGGAAGGAAATTGGGAAGAGGAAGGTGGAGAAGTACCTGGATATTCAGGTCACCAAACACGGCTAAAAAATTTTCAAGCAACGTTTCGATTCTGTATGGTGGTCTTTCATCAGGGAGATACTGAAGGTATCTACCACTCTGGATAAGATATGTTTTGAGGTTTTCAAGGCTTAAATTGGTTTCTTTAATAGTTTTTGGGATATTATGTCTTGTTGCGCTTCCTCCTCCTGTTAGCAACGTTTCGGACAGCGTTACAGTGCCTATCATCAGGACAGATATGTAGATTGTGGTGTAATGTGTATTTATGTATGTAGAAACGATATTAACGCGTGGAACACGGTATCATTTATATATTTATAAAAACACATTAAACTACAATCTACATATCTGCCCTGACGATGGACACCGTGAAGCTGTCTGAAACGTTGGCTACGGGAGGAGGAAGCGCAACACTATGGATAACTTTAATTAATTTTAATTGGCAGATAAAAGGTTTTTTTTTATTCTTGACTCAGTGCAGAAACAGGTGATTCGTTTGATAGATTCCTCTATCTTAACAGTGAACCTGGGTCTTGAAGAGACCCATGCTGTAGGAGGGGGGAAACACAGAGACCGGCAAAATCATTCCACAGTCGAGCGGTTGAACACATGAGACCGAGTCGCTGAAGCGACCCGTTCTCATGTGACAAATGTCAACCATTTACAAATATTGGGCATGTATGTGTTTGGCATGTTTCCCGACTGTGCGCCGGTTCCCCAGAGCATCTTCCATAAAAATACTGGTAGAACAAGGACAGTATTCCCACCTGACGTCTGTGTTCCAAAGATTGCAATTATTTTGTTAAGATAGGAGAATCTATCAAACGAACTACAGGTTTCCGCACATTATTCATTACTAGTGAGAGAGTTAGCACTTACAATGCCTTTCCCACAAAAATAAAGATGGTTGTTTCCAGTGAGAAAAAATGTAATAAGCAATGATTGTAGTCTGAAGAACCAGTACATGTTGACTAATTTGGCGGGTAATGAATAACCTGCCGTAGCTCAGTGGTAGAGCACTTGTCCGGTAAACAAAAGGTGGCGGGTTCGTGTCCCGTCGGCAGCATGTATTTTTTCTCGGAAGATTATTCAATTTGTATGATTTTTCAGGTTAATAATTATTGCTTATAATAATTTGTTACCATATTTGTGCTATGCATAAAAAATCTTGTCTTATAAAAACATTAGTTTATCATTTAAAACATAATATTTTTGCTTTCCGTGGCCAATGGAAAACATTTTTGTGTAATGTTTCAAAAAACATTCGCATGGAACCCGCCTTTGGGGATGTCACCTTTGGGGGTGCTGTGTGCCAGGTTTATTTGAGGAAAGGAAGGAGTGAAACTGGGTCTTGAAACATATTGCAGGAGGGAGGAAACTCAGAGGCCAGCAAATCATTCCACTGCCGAGCTGTTGAAACACGAGAACGAGCCGTAGAAGTGATCCGTCCTCATATCACGAATGCCAACACTTTTGCAAATGTCGGGTGCGCGTTTCGAACACGACAGTGACACAAGTTCCAAGGTGTGTTGAAATCCTAGGAGACAAAAGGACTTATGTAAATAGGCAACAGTTTTTTTTTTTAAATCGGTTTAGGTAACATTTCTAGGAATTATCTGATCAGTGGCATTTTTTAATTTTTTTAAGAGTCCCAACTGCTCCCAACCGTCTGGAGCCAGTGAATCTATGGCATTTAAAAAAAAATAATTTAATCAAATTTGATAATGTTATTATTGTTTTCTAACTAAATCGGTTTTACCGATAATAAATCATTACCCGTCCAAATTTGTAATTGCGAGATTTCCGGGAAGAACAGAGCGGTTTATTGGAGAAATATTAAGAATGGGACCATTACCCGACCCATTTGCTTACCCCCCACTCCAACACCTAAAATTTATATGTCTTGTCAATATTCTATACCATAGGTTAGTTATAATATTCTCCTGATGAAGGAAGGGTGCTTCCGAAACCGGTAGTGTTAATAAAATAATAGTGGTGTACAACAAATTTATGTGTTTTTTATTGATGTTAAAAAAGGTTTACTTTGCGCTACGCCACTCCCGCCTCGAATATGGAATACTAGGATGGGGATCGGCAACTAGTAACCATGTGAAACAATTGTCTAAAACCCACAAGGGTATCATAAAGAACATTTTAAAAGTCCCCATAAGAACGCCAACAAAAGAAATTTTCAAATCCATTGCAGTACCTAACATCCAAAATATCTATGCTAAGAATGTTTTAATGAAACATTTCAAAAATTCAAAAAAACCTAAGAAACTTAATTTTCACCACACAAGAGCAAAACAAAATGACATTATGAACATTCCTAAATTTAAAACTGCTTTTGGACCAAGGAATTATAAATATCTCTCCACTATAAAAATAAATAAAAAAATAAAAAACAGAAAAGGCAAATGATCAAAAAAGGCAATCAAAATCTGGCTCAAAGAAATCAAAAAAGAGGAATTATCCAGCATCTTGAAAAAAACTTCGTAGGAACTTAAAAACAATCAGTTTTTAAATAAAAACTTATTCCGCCTCAGCGCAGGAACCCCTAGTGAGAAGGACTAAGAAAAACATTACAAAATTGTCTTAATAGCTTTTTTAAAATTTTAATAACTCCATGAAAAAATATGTATTGAAACTAAATAAAAAACAAAATAATAAAAACCATTCATAATGACGTGCAACTCGGGATACTTCAACTAGTAACAAGCCCTCAAAGGGCACACAAACTCCAACGGCTCGGGGGGTTTTAAGCACAGAATGGACGGTTACCTCGAGAGGGTCTCCTCTCGGGGGTCTCCTCTCAGAGGGTCTCCTCTCGGGGTAAGAATAACCTCGTCGATTTTAATGTTTCAAAAACCCAATCATGTATGATAAGGTCTAAAAGGGATCGAAATGACAATCTAGTCTCCTTTAATGGAAGCAATCTTCCCAACAAGCCCTCCATCGATATGCTAGGTGATAACCCTAAGTGACCAGCTCAGGTACGGGGGCTCCATCGATGCCAGAGTAAAGTTGGCCTCTCAGAAGCTGGGCGTATTGTACAGAGCCCGCAGATACTTTAATAGTACACAACAGCTGACCCTGTACAAATAGCAAGTGCTCCCCACTGTAGAATTTGGCAGCCACCTCTGGTCGGGAGCCCCAAAATATCTGAAAAAAACCGTTGACTCTGTGCAGAAACGGACGGTCTGTGTGATAGGTTCGCCTATCTTAACGAACGGACTGGAATCTTTGGAGCACGGACATCAAGTGTCTATAATGCTTTCCTTGTTTTACCGATATTTTAATGGAAGTTGCTCTGAGGAACTAGCGTCATTGATCCCTTCGGCACCGGTGCATATTCGGAAAACACGCCAAACATTTGCACACGGTTGACGTTTGTCACATGAGAACTGGTCGCTTCTACGACTCATTCTTGTGTTCAACAGCTCGGCTGTGGAATGATCTGCGAGCCTCTGTGTTTCCTACCTCCTACAACATTGGTCTCTTCAAGACCCAGGTTCACTCCTTCCTATCCTCTAAAAGACCCTCCACACAGCATCCTCAAAGATGATATACGCCTTGAGGGAAATTATTTCCCTTAGAGCCTCCTGTGTGGAGTTACTGTAAAAAAAAAAAGAAAGTGACCTATAAATTCTGTTTACACGGATTAGTAATTAGTGTTATAAAAAAAATAAAACAACAATTTCCTTCAACATTAATATACATACATGTAATGTATTCCAGCTAAAACATAGAAACAAATTATTTACATAAAATCAATAATAACATATACAACGGTAAAATATAAAAAATAAATAACAAAATAAACATTTGTATTTGAAGACACAATCTAATACTAATACAATATTATTAATATTAATTAATCATAATTATATATTTATTATTTATTTATAATTCTTATGCGTAAATCTTTGTAGAACCAATTAAATGAGCCACTTGCATGGGTTTTTATACACAAAATACAGAAAAGTTTAAAAAAAAATATATATATATATACATATAATTTTTTTTAATAAATATGTTACCACTGAGTTGGCCCATTAAATTTGATATATTTATACGTAACCTTAAAACTGACAGTGATATTGATAATTTGGGGCCTCCCACACTGTTTTAAGGAAAATATAAAAAAAAAAAATTACAGTTACTCTACGCAGGTGGCCCTGAGAGAAATAATTTCGTTCGAGGCTATGTCATCTTTAGGGATACTCTGTGGAGGGTCTTTTAGAGGATACGAAGGAGTGAACATGAGTCTTCGGAGACCTATGTTGTAGAAGGGAGGGAAGGAACACAGAGGCCGACAGATCATTCTGCAGCAGAGCTGTTGAACACAAGAACGACTCGTAAAAGGGTCCCGTTCTCATGTGTCTAATGTTCCCGATGATGCACCGGTGCCGAAGGGATCAATTACGCGAGTCCCTCAGAGCATCTTTAATTGAAATACCGGTAGAATGAGGGCAGCATTCCCACTGTGCCCTAAATATTACAATCCATTTGTAAAGATAGGCGAATCTGTCAAACTTTTGTGTTTTATTTTTGTGAAAAAAAAAAACACGAGCACGAAGCGGTTACAAAAAATTTGATGATGCGAATAATCCCAGATATCAAAATACTATACGACGTACTTTCTTCAGCTTCTGATGAAATCCCATTGAATATTGAGGTTTTTGTTTTTTTCAAAAACACGACAGCGAGAGATTGCTGCCTTTTTCTTTTGTATTCCTCATCATATAATACTTTTGAATGCCTTAAAAATTCTTCTAGAACCAATAATTTTTGTTTTTAAATCACCATGCAAGTGGCCCATTGACTGTTTACAATTTAAATAACTTTGCCCGTATTGTGGTAACCTCACATAAATTACATGCAAGCATTTTTAAAATGATAACTTATATTAAATGTATTTATTACCTAGCGATATCTTTTTAAAAAGTTTTTCAAAACATAAATATTCAACATCACAAAAACCCAGACTGGCAGCACCTATAATATTATGTAAAATAATTAAGTAAACAGACGTATTTTATGTATGTAGTTATTTCTACGGCAGTGATGCTCGACCTACGGTCCTCAATCCCATTTTTGGCTAAATAAAAACACAAAAATTTATAACGATCTTGTGTTCATCCATACCCCGTGTCCTAAACTAATATTGACAGTGCCTGTTTTTTGATTATTTAAAATACACGTTGGATAAATTATAAAACATATTGTCTTTCTAGTGTAAAACTGTATTAAATGCCAAACAGTAAATTGTCCAAAAAAACCATTTTCTTCTATTTCATTAGCTTAAAAATGTGAATAGAGGGAGAGGTTAGAAGGAATTCAATCATTTTTGTTTCTAACGTGTCCTTTTGTACTTTTAAAAAATATTTGTATGTTTATTCTATCAGTATTTAAAAAAAAGTGGTGTTTAGGACTGCTCTGTAATCATGGAAACCAATCATTCTTTAATCATTGAAGAAAATAATATTAACATAACCTAAATGAAACACAAAACCGGAAAAAACAAGAGAAAATAAAAAGATTTCAGTCGCATCTGGGACTCGAACCCAGGACCTCTGCCTATCTGGATATTAATCCGAGACACTGCCTAGTTTGCAATTGTGTTCGTAAAGAACTTCGTAATCATCATAAAGATAGCTGCCAATAATACGGGATTAAAAATGGAGAATAATATTGACAAATCTCGAATTTGAGATGCGATATCGATGAAGACGACATAAATTGGACTGGTCTCTTTAGCTAAGTTGGTTAAGCGGTTGACCCGGATGGGCAGAGGTCATGGGTTCGAGTCCCAGATGCGACTGAAATCTTTTTATTTTCTGTTGTTTTTTCCGATTTCATGATACATTTAGGTTATGTTAATATTATTTTCTTCAATGATTAAATATTACAACGAGGTTTTTAAATATCAATAAAAATAATTAATAATTAAAAAATTCAATCATTCTTTAGTGTAACACAATCCCAACTGCCATTGCGGCACTTGAAATTGTTTTTCACAAGCAATATTATTAGGTTTTGTGCCAAAATCAACAATAACCACAAAAAAATAAAAAAAAATGCACCTACAATAATATTTGGTGTGTCATTTATTGTCATTTTAACCTGAAAATATTTTGAGTATGGGGGAAGATTGATCCAATCCCACCGAAAACAAAAATGAAAAGAAAAAAAAAAATTACATGAAAAATGGCGTTTGGAACAGTTTTACACTAGATAGACACCAGTGAGGCACAACCCGCGGCCTGCAAGCCTCTTCGTACTGCCCACTCGGGTAAACAAAATATCAAAAAGTTTTAGATAAAAAAATATTTAACAGTTTCGGTGCGTTTTTCAAAAAAAGTTAGCAGCAAACTTTAAATCGGCCGCGCAAAATAACAAGCATTTTTACTTAAATTATATTATACTGTTCTTAAAATGTCAGAATTTTGTGGATTGACGTAACGCAAATTGTTTTTGTTGATATTCATGTTTGATACATTTTAATGATTTCAATTTTATAAAATTCCGAGAGATTTCTCGACTAAATTATCTTTAGAATCTGGCTATTCGAACTATCAAAATCAACAGCATTGACTTAGCAAAAATGTCGCCGGCGGCACTTTCTTTGTGCGTGCTATGTTCGATATTTTGTTCCATTTTATATGTAAATGTTGTTTCCGAAAAGATACATGTAACAGAAGAAAGATTTGACAGTAATCGTTCGAGTTTCTGGGTACTAGTATTATATATTTAACATTTTCCACTCTGTTACAAAATACTAAAGGGTATCACGCAGTGGCGTAGCGTGGGCCATCGTCGCCCGGGGCGGAACCATAATTTGCCGCCCTTGTGACGTCATAAAAATAATGATGTTGGTGTTGGTGGAAAAAGGAATCATATGAAAGAGCGATAAATATTTATTTCAAAACGAAAATAGTAAACTTAAGTTTAAAATTTGACTTTTCGGACCTTACGCGCAGCTAAATCTCATCAATCTGGTCGTGTATAGTATAGCACAAACAAATTTTGCCACCCTCCTAATCGTCCTCCGCCCCTCAGTCCCCCTCGCTACACCACTGGTATCACGACAAACTTCTATCTAGTCTATTTTGAATTGGCCCCCCAAAATTTCAAGCGTTTATTGATTTGGGTTTGGAGACTGTAGCGGAGAGCAGAGTGACGGTCTCGGTGGTTGAGTGGTTACGATCCTTAGCTACGAATCCGGAGGTCGCAGATTCAAATCCCAGCGTGCGCAAGTAAATTTCAATTGATTAAATTGTGTTATTTCACAATTTATTCATTTTCAATATGACGTAAATGTGAATGGAAGAAGAAGCTGGGGACGTCCGAGGAAAAGATTGCACGATTAAGTGAATCAAATACTTGAGTCGGGCCACGTCAGAAGTTGAAATAACAAGAACAGAATGTATGAGACGTTGTATGAATGTGAACGAAGCAAGAGTTGTTTGACGGTCTGTCCTCTCCGCCTACCCCTGCGTGAAACGGCATGATGGTTAGATAATTAGTTAGTTAAATAATGTGTAGGATAATTGCGGCACGCTCCAGAGTGGTAGATGCTGTCAGTATCGCCCTGGTGAAAGACCACCATTCCGAATCTAAACGTTGCTTGAAACGGCTTTAGCCGTGTTTGGTGACCAGATCTGAATAGCCAGGCACTTCCTCATTTTCCTCTTCCTCTCCTCTCTACCATCAGCCTCACAACATACCCCAATCGGGGATGCCATAATCTCACTGGCTCCAAACGGTTGGAAGCAGCTGGGACTCTTGTGTGATATCACATTAAAAAAAGAGACATATTACCCAAAACATTACATATGAAATAATTAAGGAATTATGTTTAATTTGATAAGGTCCTTTGTTTGCCTTTTTTTGAATGAAATCACCCTACACGTGTCCTATGGCTGTCAAGATTAAATTACTGGCAGAAGTAATTAATTTTCGGCCTTAAAAAGCATTTGCAAATACATGCGTTCCTTTTTTTCCCGTACAGATAAGAATAATTGCTGCACAACACGTGCAAAATTTATCCCAATAAATAGGGACACTACTGGTCCAACCGGCCAGTTGTCCAACGACTTTTGTGAAGCCTGTGTTTTAACTAACAAAATCCCTATCAAAGGTCCCCGAAAATCTCTGTCGGCGATTTATAGTTGGTGTGACTGGGGTGACCAACCGCTACAAATACAGAAAATTGTGCTTTCTATGGTTGATTTATTGAAAAGTTACCGTTTAAAAAAACAGTATATCATTCTTAACACGCATTTTATTTTAAAAAAAATAAATTATTGAACGCAATTACAATAAGAAGCAAGTCATTCAGTTGGGGGAGACAAATAATGCACTTAAATTAAGACTTCACAAAAATTAATATACACGTAAAAATCACAAGAACCACACGAGGCCATCATGTTCAGAGTTATTTGATGTGAAGTTTGCCAATAGGTACTGCCAACCCTAAGATGTCATACAACCATTTTTTTATATTTTTAAATAACGCAAACTAAGAACCCATAAGTTATTTCATAAATTTATTTTGTTTGGAAGTTTTAATTTACCATGTACTTTTGCTATTTTTGGTTTAATAAATTCGCTACCGGTTTCGACACAACCGTGCCATTAACTGGCGTTCTTAAAACTAACTTAAATTAAACAAGTACAGAAACAAAATTAGTCACCATTAGGTTGAGGGTAGAGGGAGTGGTGATTTGGAGGGGCGGGGGGGTGGGCGGTGGGAGGAGTCAAAGTTAATAGGAAACATGGTTAGCAAAGGTGATTTACAGGGAGTTATTATCTTGTTTACTAAAAAAATTTTTAGTAAACAAGATAAATTAAAACTTCCAAACAAAATGTCTAGAAATTGCTATATAGTGAATGCCGAAAAAATACAAGAAATCATAAATTTATGGTTTGGGTTTTAACCGCCCGTCCTTTGGGTTATTATTCAAAAAGCAGGTAAAAAAAAATAGATTTTGCGTTAACAATACGTGTGATTAGTGACATAACTTGTATGGGAGAGACGAAAATACCCGAACACATCCGTCGGCTTCGGCTGACCTTGTAATACTAAACGAGATGATACATACTAATGTTTTGTGGGTTTCGGGTATAGCTTCTTTTGTACCTGAACGTACGGGATACGGCTTGTTGTGTTCCGGCTATAATTTTTATTTTTATATGAATACCGCACAAGAGTCCCAACTGCTCCCAACCGTCTGGAGCCAATGAGACTATCGCATTCCCAATTGGGGAATGTTGTGAGATTGAAGACATTGGGGAGGGGAAGGGGAAGAGGGAGGTGGGGAATACCTGGCTATTCAGATCTGGCCACCAAACACGGCTAAAAACCATTTCAATCAACGTTTCAATTCAGAATGATGGTCTTTCACCAGGGCGACACTGAGAGTATCTTCCACTCTAAAATAATATAGCGGCCGTATCACGTACGCTCTTACGGGTAGGGCGGTCAAAGAAAATAAAAATAAAAACATTATTCGCTGTCTCCCCCAACTGAAATAGCTGTTTCTTATTGTAATAAAATGTTTTTTTAAATAAAACGCGTATTACGAACGCCATGCGACTGTAAAAGATTACCAAAAATACAAATATGTAGGTTAGCGATACTGCCGACTGCAAAGTTAACCATCTCAAGCTGTGTGTACCCCACCCCCCTGCGGCCCGCGAACATATTTATAATTTATAAATAGGCCCTCAGCTAAAAAGGTTGTGCGTCTCTGAGATAGACGATAAATAGATGGTTCCGGGGAGTATTTTTTAAACAAAATTTGAAGAACCGGTTTGCATTGGCCAAGGCAATAACTAGATACAATCTACTTCTAGTAGCCAGTATTAGTGCTATGTTAACAGTTTGCACTTTGTGAACGATATTATGGATAATTTGGAATGGCCTTTTAGATATGTACCTTATAACTGCAGTAGAATCCTGTTAATTAAAAAAAAAAGTTATTTAAATTTTTTTTATTCCAAATTCGTTAATTCGTAAATCGAAAATAATTATGGTCCTCGCACGAAACTTTGTCTGCGTAATTCGATGCGAAAACATGTTACAGAATTTCATAAATCTGCTTCCGACAGGCCGGACGTGTAGATAGAACGTAATTGTGAATCCGACATGCCGGCCGCGCCGGTAATCGGTTTCAATCTTTCGATTAACATGTGAATGCGTGGTATCTTTACGAATTTACTTCGAGTATCTGAATTTGAAGGATCGGCCGTGACGGAAATCGGCGGCGAAAATTCTGTTTGCACGGGAATAAGTCGTATTATTACGAATTTAGAAGGGGCGGCCCAGCAGAACTCGGGGTGATGTTTTTTTGTTTTGTTTTCCTCTTAAAATTTAGAATTAAGTGAAAATTCGTTAATCAGAAATTTGGTTATCGATGCGTCTATTTGGAATTAACGGGGTTCTACTGTTTCGAAGGTCGCGGGTTCAAATCCCGGCGTGCGCAAGTAAATTTTATTTAGGTGAGGAAATACCTGGCTATTCAGATTTGGTCACCAAAGACGGCTAAAAGCCATTTCAAGCAATGTTTCAATTCTGAATGGTGGTCTTTCACCAGGGCGATACTGAGAGTATCTTCCACTCTGGAACCTGCGCAAATATACTATATATTATTTTTAAATGAATTAATTGTGAAACAACACAAATTAATTAAATTTACTTGTGCACGCCGGGATTTGAACCCGCGACCTTCGGATTCGTAGTCGAGAGCCCCCTCGTTACCCCTCCACAACGGAGGCCGTCAATTAATTAAAAAGGCGTCTGACTCCCACACATATACTTTAAAGAAAGACGGAACCGTCTACGACCATCATTATAGAGGGAAAATATTGCTTGTGCATTGGTTGAGGACTTGCTAGCAGAGGAATTGAACCCATAACGCGGCAGTGGGAACCCGATACATTTGTTCATGCAACTACTAACCGGTCAATTATTGGGATCATCATTTATTATTTTTATCAGTTTTCGCGCCAATGTGTCAGCGTTATTTCCAACAGATATATTCAATTGTCCACAAATGGAAATGTTGTCAATGTCCAGAACTGGTTTGCACCTTTCCTATGAAAATTTAAAAAATTCCCAGAAACACAAAAACTTGAATTCGCTGGCAACTTTCTGTACAAGGAAATAGACAAAAATAAATCTTATTTAAGTTTTGACGGCCTCCATGGTCGAGGGGTAAGGCTCTCGACTACGAATCCGAAGGTCGCGGGTTCAAATCCCGGCGTGCGCAAGTAATTTTTATTTAATTAATTTGTGTTGTTTCACAATTAATTCATTTAAAAATAATATATAGTATATTTGCGCACGTTCCAGAGTGGAAGATACTCTCAGTATCGCCCTGGTGAAAGACCACCATTCAGAATTGAAACGTTGCTTGAAATGGCTTTTAGCCGTGTTTGGTGACCAGATCTGAATAGCCAGGTATTTCCCCACCTCCCTCTTCCCCTTCTCCTTCCCCTCCCAATACCTTCAGCCTCACAACATTCCCCAATTGGGAATGCCATAGTCTCACTGGCTCCAGACGGTTGGGAGCAGTTGGGACTCTTGTGAGGTATTCATATAAAAAAATAAAAAAAAAGTCAATTTAAACATTACACGTTCCCGGGAACTTGGCGTCATT
Source organism: Halesus radiatus (assembly GCA_022606495.2). NCBI lineage: Eukaryota > Metazoa > Arthropoda > Insecta > Trichoptera > Limnephilidae > Halesus > Halesus radiatus. The sequence goes on along the minus strand of JAHDVE020007922.1, from coordinate 47,784 downwards.
TTATGGTGATTTCACTTTATTTATGACGTGAGGTGGAGTTTTTTTTTTGGAAAGGTGCCGTTATTTTTCAGCTAAAGCGGTGGTATTCTGCAACAAAAGTTGTATATTTTTCTTTTAAATAAGAAAATAAAAAAATTATAATTACTAAATATTAACAATATTTTAATTTTTTTGAAAATTAAATAGGACTACAGTACACGGCGTTTTCGACATTCCATTTTATGGCTAATCAGGCTTGTCAAAACCACGGATGAAGAAATATTTAAAATATGTAATTTGTTATTTTAAAATGCCAGAAAATCAAATAAAAAATTCGCATTATTTAGCCGAAAATGTCGAATTTCGAGTTATTCGCTGGAAAATTACGAAATTCGCATTATTGCAAATGCGAAATTTTCACATCTTTTTTTTTACAGCACATCTTTTGGGATACTGTGTGGAGGGTATTTTAGAGGAAGAGGCCCTTGTTCTAGGAGGGGAGAAGCACAGAGGCCACCAGACCACAGCCGAGCTGTTGAACATAAGAACGAGTAGTAGAAGCGACCTGTTCTCATGTGACAAATATCAACCGTGTACAAATGTCGGGCGTGCGTTTGGCGTGTTTCTCGACTGTGGATCGGTGCCGAAAGGCTCAATGACGCTAGTTCCTCAGAGAAAGTACCGTTCAAATACCGGCAGAACAAGGACAGCATTCCCACCTGACGGCTGTGCTCCGAAGATTGCAGTCCGTTTGTTCCAAACATTCCAAATGAGAACTAGTTTTCCTACATCCGTGCGGCACTTGTATTACGAAACAATATTATAATTGTAAAAGGATAAACCTAAAACTATTCTAACAAAATCAATCGATCCAAAGTTATTATCATTATTATTAAGTTATTTTGGTTATTATAAGAAATAAAATTACTCTTTTACGTCGAGAGATTGGAAATTCCTACTAAAGAGAATATTTTGGCTAAGATTCCCGTTGGAAACGGCCGCACTAATTTAATATTTTTCACTAACACAGATGACAGCCATTACCCGTTTGAGAGATGAATTCATTCATTCATTTATAAAAGATTGATTTGCAACTTAACATTGAAATAATCCATATTTATTTATAAAATATATATAGTCTCTTTCATCCGCCTGATGTGTCGCGATGTCCAGGAAATTACAGAAGAGGTAGTTCGTCTACCAGCGAATATTAAGTTTGTAATCTTGATGTCCAGGAAATTACAGAAGAGGTAGTTCATCTACCAGCGAACATAGGCTTGTGATCTCGATGTCCAGTAAGTTACAGAAGATGAAGTTCGTCTACCTGCGAACGTGAAGCTTGTACTCGTCGGTGATGGCAACCCGCTTAATGGTCTCGGTGTTCAGAAAGTTGCAGAATGCTTGATGACCACCCTTTTGTTGATCTCGATGTTCAATAAGTTACAGAAGGGTATGTTCATCTACCAGCAAACGTGAAGCTTATGATCACGATTTCCAGTAATTAACAGAAGATGAAGTTCGTCTACCAGCGAATGTGAAGTTTGCGATGATCACGATGTCCGGTAAGTTACAGAAGATGAAGTTGGTCTACCAGCGAACATGAAGCTTGTATTGGTCAGTGATGGCCACCCGCTTAATGGTCTCGTAACCCAGGATGATGCTGAAGGAGAAGGAGGCGGACTGCACGAGGCGGGCAGACAGCCCCTTGGCGAGGAGGCCGTGCAGACCCTCCTCCTGCCAGAGGGAACGGAAGGCGCCACTCCAGGAGTCCAGTCGCTGGACCTGAAATCATCACAAACTGGTATTAATATAATGCCTCATAGATTTATGGGGTAAGCAACTGCAGAAGCTCTGTAAGGATATCTACATCGTTTATTGCAGGGCGCGTATAGAGACAGGAGATACAATCCTGATTATTTGACTTAATTTAGTTTCTAATTGAAACGTTAGATGTCACCAGTTTCCACTCCCGCTACTCGCTGTTCTATATATGACCAGTTCTGATTTGAATAATATTTTAAATAGACTATTGTCGTATCATAATTTTGAGGATTAATGTTCAATTGCCATAATGCCTAGCTTACACGAGGATAGGAAAATACTGTCATGTCCCAGCTCCGGACCTATTGTCCTAGTGTTAACAGAAGTTTAGAGGACATGACAACGGACCAAGACATTGTCTTGAGATAGACGAGGAGGCTATCTCACAACCACCATGTGCGGCCGCATTGTCTGCGTGTGAACGCGCACGGACAGAACAGTGGGACAATAGCCACTCGCTGCGTGCATGTGTCACTCCCGCGCATTTTTTCTGCCGAAAATGTCACGTAGGTGGAACCCGGAAGAGATTGGAAAATTAATTTGTTCATTCAAAGTACTCTGGTGAATTCACAATTTATACTCGTGAGGATCTTCCTCTTCTAATTGAGAATCCCAATGAAGATCTGCGCCCCATACAATTCCTAATCCACAGCTTTAAAAAAAAATAAAAATTAGTTCTCTAAAAATTCCAACATACCTTGGTATAAACAAAATAAAAAAAATTCTCCTTTAACGCACATCGTTGTGAATCAACTTTTGCATCATTCCGTGTTTGAACTACGGACAAATTGTTGTACTGTACTGTCGTGGGCAGTCGAGGCTGCACACTTGAGGTGAACCTTCACAAAACTGCGCTATAGAAATGAACTCTTATTATTATTATTATTCACGTAGCTGGAACAGGACAGTATTGTCCTGTCTTCTGTATTTTCCTCGTGTGGACTCTGAATAAGGGAGCAGTCGTCCCTACCGATGTGTTGATAAAATCCTTGTAAATCATGTCAATGTTGACAATTTTAAGGCGTTTGCGCTAAACCTCCACGACCCTTTGAGGGTTGTTGTGATGATGACGAGGTATGTATGTAATTACCTGCAGCCTGGCTCGTACGATGTCCAGGGGATTGGTCAGGATGGTGGTGGTGAAGCCGCCCAGTGTACCGGCCACACACTGGATCATGAGGTGAGAGAACCACGTGGGACACACGCCCAGCAGGTATTCTGAAACCATACAAATAAATATATGTAAAAAATCAATCTTTTACTACTGTTCAGTTTTATCCAGTTACAAAGTGTAAAAAAAAAAATTAAGTTATTAACACGTAACATAAAAATGAATTAAATCCCAGTACTGGAAGGAATAGGAGAGGGAACCCAAATGCGACAGACGGACGAAGCAGGCAATCAATATGGACAGAAACTCAGTGAGGAAACTGGGGGACATTGCCACCTCAGGAGACACATTGGGAGTGAAAAACACCAATAGATGCAAGAAATGTAAAGAGGATGAAGAGACTCCAATTTACCTATGGTGCTAATGTCCCGCCTTGACGGGAAGAAGGCTCAGCTACCTGGGAAGACATATTGTGGAACCAAGAATAGCCGAATGTCCAATGACAATCCTGATTAACTTTATCAAAGGGACAAGGTAAAATGGGAGATAGCACAATGGGCGTACGGCCTGAGTGCTCACGGAAGCTATGCAAACCGATTTCGCATCAATAAATAAACACATAACATATAACTCACCTTGGTAACTGTGGTAGAACACCCACCAGAGGGCAGAGTTGGGCACGTACGCCGCCAGCGACGCCATGTACCCCCGGTAGTACCCCTTCAGGCCGTCCTGCCGGTATATCGTACGTGCTATTTCTAGCGTCAGGCGCAGGCGGGACTGTTCCGGGACCAGGCGGATGCCCAGGGGGTTAAGGCCCACCTGGAAACGTGATACGGTATAGTTATAATACACTTGCAAACAGAATTCACATTCAAATTGACATAAGGGAACACTTTAAATACACAGAGAGAAATCTATATATATAAAAATCAATGCAAAGCAGTTTGTTTGTCCTCGATGTTCTGGAAAATCACAATTACTTTTAGTGAAGTGAAGATTTTTTTTTACTAGTGTTCAAATATTTCGGCAGCGCAACCAATAGTTGAAGACACCTGAAATAATCATACGATTTTTCAATAAAAACTTTGAAAAATTGTAAGCTTTAATTTTTTTTTTTTTTAACGGATTATTGTGTCGGAAGACGGATTAAAAAAAATGTGGGAACATATTTGGGCGATGAAGACACAAACGGTTCATCGCGGAGGTAACTCGCTGACTTACCGCCTCTCCCTTGTGAGTCACTAATCCGAGCACCATGAGATGTTGGCTCAGCACGTCGAAGGGCACGATGATCGTTTGTGACACGAGCGACGCACAACCCCCGGCTACCAAAGCCTGGAAAAAAAAAAAATAAACTTTGGTCGGGAAAAATGTTCCGAACACAAAAGTTGCTGGAAATGTCAATAACCATGTTTAGTGACTGGATCTGAATAGCCAGATACTTCCCAACCTTCTTATTTGCCGTATCTTTTCTCATGCCACCCCCTTACACCTCGCAATATATTCGAATTGGGTAGTGTCCCAATAGTCCCAATGACTCCAGGCAGATTATAAAATATAAAACTATGATCAAAACAGGCAGCCATAAAAACTTTATAGTTGCACGGTCGCCGCTCTGAAAGAACTACTAGCTGTAAATATAATATCTACAATTAATCTCAAAAGATATGTCTAAAGGTATTCCTGTTATTCGAAACATGATAAAACCAAACCAAACATAACCCGATACATGAAATACTTTGGATAATTGATAGTCCCTTCTCTCTTTTTCCGTGAAATATCTATATATATATATATATATAATAAAAACAATGTAAGTTTGTTTGTTTGTCCTCGATGTTCTCGAAAATTACTCTACCGGTTTCGCTGAAAATAGCGCAGTTTGTTTTTATTAGTGCCGGGAATAGTTTGAATGAAATCCAATACGTAAAACTGTTGCTTTAACGTTTTAAAATTAGTATGAAAAACATTGAACCCGCCGTGTTTTATTTAGGTTAAACCCATAAATATAGCACCCTGGTTAGCCACAGATTGCATATTCAAAAGAAGAAGGTTTTTTTGGGTTGAATATTTTCAAAATGGAAAACACGAGTATGTACCTACTTAAGAACTTTATGATTTAGATATATTTTGAAAAAATAAACATTTGAAATGAAATAAAATTTTCAAATGAATGCTTCTTTATTTGGAGATAGTTACTTTCGCTGTCAAATCAATTATGGCACCCTGATGACAAGCAAGAATTCACAACTTAATAACTTTATTCCGAAAAAAAAAATCCCGAGCAAGGCCGGGTACGCATCAGTTAGTACTTTAATATTATCAAACTTAGTCGAAATTATCTATAATTACATGTTTATTATTTTTAAAGGATTTGCCTACCGTAACCAAAACAAAAACAAAAAATGTATTTCTTCAAATTCTATACCCAATTTACATTTATATAGCAAAACTAAAACATTAAAACAAAACTAATCAATACACATCAATGCTTGTACCACATTCAACACATCCACGTGAACACCTCAGCATAGGTTCTCCTAGTGTCACCATGCATATAACACTCCATTCGCAGTATCACCTCTTCAAACCTACCTTACACTCCACATTATAAAACACCATACAAAGCACCTTTATTATACTAAAAAAAAAAAACATCTTATGTAAAATGGTACTGTATAATATTGTTAGCTGCATGTTTAAATATTCCCGCTAGAGAGGTTTGGTTCGCAATCTGCCAACCAGAGGCACGGGGCACCTCTGCCGGCCAAGCGGAGAACTACTCATCACCCGGGAAGAGCGGCCATTCTTCCAACTTCCAAAGGCTGGATTGGATTTGAATCAAAAGGATAAATATAACCTTACCGATTATAGTCGTTACAAGCGACCTAACTGAATATATTGAATTAAAAACATTCGGCCTTTTATTTATCACTAACAATACATAGAAATAAATAAATAGATCCACTGGCTCCGGAGATTAAAATCATGTGCGACATAATTTTTTTTTTTTAAACTTACCTTAATTCTAGTATTTGTATCCCGCATGCCGAGGACGTGTCTGACTCCCTCGTACGTCGATATGTAAAAAACGCCCGAGACGATTTGGGGTGATGAAATCCAGAACCCCCTGTACAGTCCGAAGACACCCTCGTTTTTGTGTATCTTTGTCATTGCGTCGAGCATGCCGGAGTATGCGTCCTTTCTGCGTTGCACTTGCAACTGTGTCTTTATCAGCGTCAACGGGTAGAGGAGACATCGAACTGTAATGTAAAAAGATCAAGTTCAAAATTGGGCTTGGGTGCGAAAATGAACAATCTGAAAGTACGTTGCCCGTCGGACGTTGATGATGCTTGAAATTTACAGTCTCTCGTGTCTAGGATGAACCAAGTACGTGTAAAGAATGAGCTAATGATGAATGTAAGTAAGTCTAAAGTCATGGTGTTTGAAAGAGAGAGTACGAAAACAGTGTGCAATATAGTTACGATCTGTGGCTAACCAGAGTGTTATATCTATGGACTAATCTAAATAAAACATGGCGGGTTCAATGTTTTTCATACTAATTTTGAAAAGTTAAAGCAACAGTTTTACATATTGGATTCAATTCAAACTGCTCTCTAAACCTTCCCGGCACTAAAAAAACCAAACTGTGGTATTTTCAGAAAAACCAGTCCAGTGATTTTCGAGAACATCGAGGACAAACAAACTTACATTGATTTTTATATACATATATAATGAAAGAAGAAACTGGGGACGTCCGAGGAAGACATGGCACGATCAAGTGAATCAAATACTTGAGTCGGGCCATGTCAGAAGTCGGAATAACAGAAGAGACTTTATGAGACGTTGTATGAAAGAGAATGAAGCAAGAAGTGTATGCCAAGATCGAGTTGTTTGGCGGTCCGTTCTCTCTGCCTACCCCTGCGGAGAAACGGCGTGATGGTTAGTTAGTTAGATAAATACATTACCTGGTAAGGCGGTACAATTTACAAAAACATAATTTTGCAAAAAAACAAGTCAGTTATTACGAAAATAGACTCGCCCGGTGCACAAAATTTTATCCTCGGCAAACTACAGAAATATTAGGCTGCAGGAGCTCGGCGTTCCAGGATTTAAAAAAGTGAGAAAAAAATTCAATCTATATATATATATATATATTCGTATTGTAAAATTTTTGTGTACAGTGCCAGGGAACATTTCTCCCTCTTCCTGTGTCAACTGTGGTTAGAGGTGCATAAATGTGGAGATAATCTTCTCTACCCAGTGAGTGGGCTGCCTATTGCTACTGTAGGGCTTTTATTTAATTTATTTCAAAGAATTGTAAACTGTGTTTTATGCGCTAGCGGCACTCGCTGATGGCAATCTTATATTTTAGCCCACTAAGGTAATGGGGGGTATAAGATGGAATTTGGGCGGAGATGGAGGGGGTCCATTTTAAGTTCGATTTTAATTTGGAGTAAAATGTTTTGGCTAAATCTATTATAAGTTTTCGGAGTGGGGGAATTTTCGAGCCCGTGTTAATTTTGCTATTTCTGATGAACCAGGGACTTTTGATGAATCGTCGGAGCAATGCATTCTGGAATGATTCTAGCCTTTTTATGTTTGAAGTAGCCCATATGGGAGATGCGTATGTTAATTCTGGTTGGATTGTCGATGTGTAAATGAGAAGTTTGTTTTTTAGGTTAAGTTGTAGCCGATAAGGGGGTATACTGCGTTTGCTGTCCGTCCCGGTTTCGCTAGTGTTTCGTTAATGTGTGTGTTCCATCGTAGATTCCAGTCGAGTGTCACTCCTAGGTACTTGCCATGGTACGATTTTGTCGTACATTTTGATGGACCCACGGAGGAATTCATTATATATAAAACAAAATACAATGTTGCTCCATTCCATATTATATATATATATATACCTAGATCTAAAGGAATTTCATCGTATCATTGCACCGGAGATTAGCGACCTAGCGACAAGACACAATTCAGCGATTCATTCAAACGTCCGTGGCTAACGGATACTATAATGTCATAGGTTACAAAAAGTTATTTTAAATACGAAAATGACAATTTACATAATTTTTATATAAAAAAGATCATCTTCAGTAATTAACCTATTTTAATAACACTTACAACATGATAAACACATAAAAAAATCAGTCGATTCTTGCAAAATACTATTCCGTACAAATTTGTTAAAATAAATCCTCAAATAGCTATGCACACATTGTAGATTCTGAAGGATTGCACGCTCGACAATTGACAGCCGTAGCGCCATGAGAATGACAATGTATGAACTATTTCTTAGAACAGAAAGTCCCATAGATGCTGAATTTACAACGCACATATGGAATTCATTTCGGACTCGCTCTCTGGCAGTATTACCTATACGGACTGGTGGATTTTTGTGGCACCGAATTTGAATGACACGCTATTTAAAAAGTAGTAAAATTATGATACATGCTTGTTATATTTTCATAGCTTTTTATTAGAGGTCACTGCACCATCGCACTTCAGAGAAAAGCAAACATTTCACTGAGCCAAAGGACGTAAGATTGAAAAGAGTGCATAAGAAAAGGAGACGGATAAGAGGAAAGTTGAAAAGTACCTGGCTAATCAGATCTGGAGGCCTATTCTGGTTCTTTTTAAGGAAAATTCCTTTTCCTTAGGCTCGAAGACTTGTTTAACTGCGGTTCCATTTCTCTAGGATGACGGCTGCCATTCAGCGAATGACATTCTTTAAAAATATTGATATTTGCGCAGTTTTAACAAAAAAAACTCAATATTACGTAAGTATTGACTTTATAGCACGTCATTTGTCGCATAATAATGCTATTAAATTAACCGAATTAACGAAATTGCCATGTTTGTAAAATACCTATGATAAAGCTGAATTCGATTGCTGTTCATGTACCCGATAGGACAAGACCAGTACCTACCATTTTATTGTGACAATTCAACTTCAGCGTCGCAATATTATTCCCCTATGCGACGGATTCAACATCTGGGGAACAAATACTTCGAAGCATGTGTTGATATGATTTTTTGATCGCTAGCTAGCTAGGTTATTTGAAACTATTTCACTCTGGATAAAAGCGTCAAATTATGCTGTTTCTTTTTATGTTATCCATTATAATCCATATGTACCTTTTCAATATTATTTGTAAATGTCTACGTAAAAGCCTGTGATGGACGTAAATAAATAAATAAAAGGTGGTATAAATTCTAAAATTTATATTTTCATATGAAGCTGTAACTTGGTGATGTGACATTGTAATTTAAAAAATAAAACAATAACTTTGTTTACATTACTTTTATTTGGTATACACTTTTGCCAACCGGGTTTCGCCACTAGCGTAGCTTCTTCGGGACAGTATACAACTAAACTATGAACTAAGATACACGTGTCTTATACATTGATAAAAACAGGCGAGTGAATGGCCGAGGGTGGGAGGGGAGCAGGTACCGGACCGGGAATGGCGTGTGCTTTGTTTACTGGGAATATTTTAAGGATTGGGCTTTTTAAAATTTATAATAAATTGCACGTGTAACTAAGAAGTCTTTAAGCCTAAGGAAAAGTATAAGAAATTTTCCTCAAAAAGAATCAGAATAGGTCACTAAATCCGTATAAAGTAATTATGAGAAAACAATTTCCGAGTGTTCATGTAAACAATAGAAAACATTATGCATTGCAATTAACCCTAAAAGTTTACTGTCGTTTCACACACCCGTTTTCTGTAATGTAAGGTTTTAATACAATGCCGAATTATTTTAAGATACTCTCAGTATCGCCATGCTAAAATAACACCATTCAGTATATTAATTGTTTTTGTGTTTAACTCGTAGAACTCCATTTAAAGAAAAAAAAAAAAAAAAAACATTCAGGATCGAAACGTTGCTATGGCTTCAGCCGTTTCTGACTTCCCCTCCCAATTCCTTCAGCATCACAGCATATCCCAATGAGGTTGTCTCCTACAATGGAATTTCATCTTGTTTACAAATGTATCATATTAATTAGAGATTAGGTTTTGCCTATTGCAGTCCTGCTTGGTTTGTATTGCGAAGTCAACCGCGACTGACTGCTTTGTAGGGAGGTGCGCACCCAATTTGACCCACTCTGAGCTTTACTGTCTTCGAAAGTCGATACGCTTACGGTGTTTTTTGGGGTGTCAAGGCGTTCCACGTCCCGTTTTGACTGCGAATCGACCTTATTGTGTTCGAAATTAAAGGGGCTTAAAGACGATATTTGCTCGCAGGTACCTTGTCTGAATCGCTGGCCAGTCCATATTACTCCTTATTGTGTAAGGAATTAAGGGGGTGCAAGGTCGATTTTTCCCTACAGACCCAGCACTGAATTTCAAAAGTTATCGTATTAACTATAAGTATTAGAGAATGCTTTAATAGACAGCTTTGGCACCAGGCTAGTTCACTGCCGTCCACGTTCGTTTTACGTGATTTTGAGTGCGGTAAAAGGGTCAAACGAAATACTCGGTTGAAATATTCGGTTTTTGTAAACGAGCTGAACCTTTTTACTTATTGCTGTTTTACTTAATTAGCAGGACGCCTAGCTCGCCCCCCTTATTTTAGTTTCTTCCCCTTCCGTGTTAGGACATCTCTATGTATTACTTCCTTAAAGAATTAATAGATTTAGCATACCATTTCGACGGCTGGAGGCAAAGGTCACATGACACTAGGCACCAGCCTAGTTCACTGCGGCCAACGTTTATTTCGTGTGATTTTGACTACGGTAAGATAATTACAAAACATTTATAAAAAGGGGTCAAACAAAATATTCGGTTTTTGTCCCTTGCCTCCTTATTTGATTTCTTCCCCTTGCGTGTTAGGGCATCTCTATGTATTATTTGCTTAGTGGAAAATACAGAATAGTACCAAAAATAGTATAAACATATAATAGTATAGAACATTGCTTTCGTCATTATCTCAAAATTTAATATTTGGAGATTTCTGACTAACGAACTGGACATACATAATAAATCCATTAACAGATAACAGCAAATACATTTAAATGATAATGCCTCCAGCTCTTGACATTTGATGGTGACATGCTTCATTAACGCCCTCTAGCGCCTTCTACAGAAAATTCTTCGAAAAATCAAAAAAACAAATATCAAGTGAAAAACGAAAAAAACGAAAAAAAAAAAAGGTTTCAGTCGCAACTATGATATTTGATCAAATACGAGCTACGAGCTTTGCCGAAATAGTGGCAACACGCTACGCTACGCTAGTAGCGCCTCTAGCGACCCGAGCTATAGCGTTTCCAGACGATATTGCTATTATAACAAATATTTTATACAGAGCAGCGAGGCTTTAAATGTTAATACAATCCTAATAGCCTCTTTTAAATATGGTAACAGATCAACAAATGTGGGTGGAACAACAAATGCAAACAGATCAACAAAAACTAGGTTTTTATTGATCCGTTGAGAAAAAAGGAATAAAATCATTATGTAGGTCAACTAATATTTATTTATTGAATTTTCGATTCCTATAATTTATTAAGAATATATTTCACAGAAAATCTATTACAATATATGGAAAAATACAATTTTGCTAACTCACGCCGCTAGGGGCGCTGGTGTAGCGTGTCGCCATCTCAGTGTATAGTAGATGTCAGGAGCTGCGTGTATTATTATATTTCTACGGTATTTGATAACAGTAATGTATTTACACATAATATAATAGGAATGTATTTACGTATCATAATGTACATATTTATATTGTTATCATAATGTATTTATACGTAAGTGGTTGAAGTACCCGGCGTTACCTGGGGTTATGAATGGTTTGGAGGAAAATAACCGGACATTTTTCGTAACTTCATAAAAAATGCCCGGTTAAAGCAAAGAAATGGCTTTAGCCGTGTTTGGTGACCAGATCTGAATAGCCCGGTACTTCCCCGACTTCCTCTTTCCCTTCTCCTTCCCCTCCTCACTAACTTCAACTTCACAACATACCCCAATTGGGGATACCATAATCTCAATGGCTGGGAGCAGCTAGAACGCAAAAAAGGTCTGGATGTGTTCCACTCAATATAATATTAAATTTACATGCTTGTACATGTACACGCTGTACATGCTTGTACACACAGCTGAGGTGTCACATAATTTTTTTTTTAAAAACGCCGAGCTCCCACGATCTAATACTTCCGTAGTGTGCCGAGGGTAAATTTGAGTGTTGCCCACCTGAGCCGTTTTTCGTAATAACTTTTTTTTTTTGGAAAAAATAATGTTTTTGTAAATAGTACCGTCTCACCAGATAATATATTTATATATCTATAAAAATTGTGTACATCTATCACAAGTAGTTTCTACAGAATTAATTAATTTTACATTAAAACTACATTTTAATTTTTAAAAAAAGTGAAACTGAAAAAACACAGAAAAGAATTAGTAACGGTAGCAGCTGGGAATTCATTTTTCTCTTCTGTGATTTTTCGGTTTCATGTTTAATTTGAGAGTTATTAATATTATCTTCAATGATTAAAAAAATATATACATTTGATTTAGTTATAAAAACGGTTTATTTATATATAATTTAGTTTTAAAAGCGGTTTATTTATATATGATTTAGTTTTAAAAGCGGTTTATTTATATATGATTTAGTTTTAAAAGCGGTTTATTTATATATGATTTAATTTTAAAAACGGTTTAATTATATATGATTTAATTAAAAAACGGTTTATTTATATTTGATTTAATTTTAAAAACGGTTTATTTATATACGATTTAGTTTTAAAAGCGATTTATTTATATATGATTTAGTTTTAAAAGCGGTTTATTTATACATGATTTAATTTTAAAAACGGTTTATTTATATATGATTTAGTTTTAAAAGCGGTTTATTTATATATGATTTAATTTTAAAAACGGTTTAATTATATATGATTTAATTTAAAAAATGGTTTATTTATATATGATTTAATTTTAAAAACGGTTTATTTATATATGATTTAGTTTTAAAAGCGATTTATTTATATATGATTTAGTTTTAAAAGCGGTTTATTTATATATGATTTTATTTTAAAAACGGTTTATTTATATATGATTTAGTTTTAAAACGGTTTATTAATAAAAAAAGTTCTGCTAGGCAATAATTGTTACGTGTGACAGCAACAACAACAAAATAAATAATAAAAATTATGATTACAAGATAATATGCAAATTTTGTTTGTAGATTACTTCATTTGTGAAAGGAAAAAACCAAACATGCACAAATAACGTTTGCATTGTGCAGCTATAGATTGATATCCTAGTAGATATAATTCAAATAAATCAAATTAAAACATAGATATTGATGGCCCTCCATATTAGCAATCAAACTCTTGGAAAACAATTGCTTAATCTGCAATTAACTTAATCAGATGTCTAAGTCAGTGTTTCTCAATATTATTTGTTGCCATGCCCAACGTTTTTTAAAATTTTTTTATGTGAATACCGCACAAGAGTCCCAACTGCTCCCAACCGTCTGGAGCCAGTGAGACTATGGCATCCCCAATTGGGGAATGTTGTGAGGCTGATGGTAGTGGGGAGGGGAAGGAGAAGGGGAATAGGAAGGTAGAGAAATACCTGACTATTCAGATCTAGTCACCAAACATGGCTAAAAGCCATTTCAAACAACGTTTCAATTCACCGTGGCGATACTGAGAGTATCTTCCACTGTGGAACGTCCACAAATATACCATATATTATTTTTAATTAATTACAAATTAATACGACCATGGAGGCCAACTGCAATGCTTCAAATATCTCCATGCAGCATCGACACCAACGCCAATGTCAACATCAGGTAGATGCAATATATGTATGTGTTATGGTTGAGATTTTCACGGGTGCAATATGTAGAATAATTTTCTCGGTTTACCCGCGTAATGTAGTCCTTAGAAGGACATTTTAACTCCTGACGTTTCGGACAAATCCGTGAGTAATAAGTGAGTACAAATCATTTTAATAGTCTAGGACGAAGCGCGCGTGTTGATAAAGGGGTGGGGGTAGGGGCGGGTTCTTTAATAGGCTGTTTGCGCGGAGTAACCTGATTGGTTTGATTTAAGCAAGTCGGGGTAATTTGTCTGAAACATCAGGAGTTAAAAAGTCCTTCTAAGGACTACATTACGCGGGTAAACTGAGAAAATGATTCTACACATATATATATATATATACTCGTATATACTATCATGACTCATTTTGTTAAGAGCTGGAGTCACGTCACGGTGACTCAATAGTATGACTCAATTGAGCAACAGCTCATTTAAGAGCCGGCACATATTAAGAGCCGACTCCCAGCTCGTGAACTCACGCCCTAGTTCATACGACTCCCAACTTATAGGTGTAGGTACAAAACGTTCAGATGGCAGACTGTCAGGTGCCGTTCACTTGCTGCACAGTGCCTACACATGTGTAAATGCGGTAATTATTCTTATCTCTACACAGAAATGTGTAAACCCTTGAAAACAAGTGCTTTAAGATACATCATGGTGCCAAATATTAATTGCAAGCCCCACGGTCGTGAGGATAATTTAACCTTGTAGAAGTTAGACACGTATATGATGATTTTATATTAACAAACTAGAACAAAGGACCTTATTTAAAGATGCGTCATCGTAGAAATGGGTAAGAATACTATCGAACACCTGAGATATGTTTATCTTTATAGAAAAATAAAGAATCTTTCTTGAGTGGTTGCAAGGTTTGTCATAAAGAGTCACAGTTCAATTGAGCCGTGGTACGGTTTACCAGGAGTCGTACGCTCACGGCTCATCAAAATGAGCCAGCACAAATTAACGGCTCATTCATGAACGACTCATCACTACACTGGATGCTGTACCTGTGCTGGGGCCATCTTACAGTTTTATATGTAAATTATTTTTAGTTCCCCCATAGTTTTTATTACATTTAAATACGCCAGCAGGCCACAATGGAGCGCTGATACCAACCCTGATGTATCGCAGTGAGGCATGGATCTGGCAGAGTATGGATGAAAGCAGACTGAATGCTGTAGAAATGAGATCTCTGAGACGAATGTGTGGTAAAACCATCTAGGATCGTGCGAAAATGTCTAGATTCGTAAAGAATGCAAGACTGATATGCGTAATGAGCAAGATTAAGAAAGGGGCGCTTAGATGGTTCGGGCACGTAGAGCGAATGAACGAAGAAAGGAGTGTAAGGAGAATGTATGATGCGAATGTGCATGGAAGAAGAAGCCGGGGATGTCCGAGGAAAACATGGCATGATCAAGTGAATCAAGTACTTGAGTTGGGCCATGTAGGAACAGAATGTATGAGACGATGTATGAATGTGAATAAAGCAAGAAGTGTATGCCAAGATCGAGTTGTTTGGCAGTCCATCATCTCTGCCTACCCCTGCGGAGAAACGGCATGATGGTTAGTTAGTTAGTTAGTTAAATAAGATAACATAAATGTGGTAATAATAAATCAGATACGATTGCGTATCTTGTGTATATGTTTTGTAGGTTAATTTGAAGGTGATTTTTTTTTTTATAGATATATATATATTTTTTTTACAGTAACTCCACACAGGAGACCCTGAGGGAAGTAATTTCCCTCAAGGCCTATATCATCTTTGGGGATGCTGTGTGAAGGGTCTTTTTGAGGATAGGAAGGAGTGAACTTGGGTCTTGAAGAGACCCATGTTATAGGATGGAGGAAACACAGAGGCCGGTAGTTCATTCCACAGCCGAGCTGTTGAACACATGAATGAATCGTAGAAGCGACCCGTTCTCATGTGACAAATGTCAACTGTGCAAATGTTGGACGCGCGTTTGGTGTGTTTCCCGACTATGCACTGGTGCCGAAGGGATCAATGACGCTAGTTCCTCGGAGCATCAGATATGTTAGGACTCCCGACCAGAGGTGGCTGCCAAATTCTATAGTGGGGCGCACTTGCGATTTGTACAAGGTCAGCAGTTGTATACTATTAAAGCATCTGCGGGCTCTGTACAATACGCCCAGCTTCTGAGAGGCTAACTTTACTCGGGCTTCGATGGAGCCCCCATACCTGAGCTGGTTACTTAGGGTTACACCAAGCATATTAATGGAGGGCTTGTTGGGAAGATTGCTTCCATTAAAGGAGACCAGATTATCATTTCGATCCCTTTTAGACGTAATCAGACATGATTGGGTCTTTGAAACATTAAATTCGACGAGGTTATTCTTACCCCAAGAGGAGACCCTCTCGAGGTAACCGTCCATCCTTTGCTTCAAAACCCTCCGAGCCGTTGGAGTTTGTGTGCCCGTTGGGGGCTTGTCAAACAAAAAGCAATCATGGACTGTACTGTCATCCGCGTAACAATGGATTGGTGCACATGTCAAGAGGTCATTGATGTGCAACAAAAACAATGTCGGAGACAGAACCGATCCTTGTGGGACGCCAGCATTTATTGAATGCGAGGAAGAGATGAAACCATCAGCAACCGTCTGAATCGATCTCTCCCTCAAAAAGTCGGCAATCCACGTACACAAGGAAACGGGAAGTCCGTAAGAAGGCAGTTTGTTGACAAGTCCTCGGTGCCAAACCCGGTCAAAGGCCTTAGAAATGTCCAGTGAGACCGTTAGAATCTCACCATAACGTTCCAGGCACCGCCCCCAAACATGCGTCACATACGCGAGAAGATCACCGCACGAGCGGTTCCGCCGTGTTTTGTTCTTTTCGAGGTATGTGAGCAGTTTGTCGTTGATCACACGTTCCATCACCTTGGACAGAACTGATGTCAGGACTGACAATTGACAGATATGATATTTGTGTAATACAGGAGACATCAAAACAAAAAAAAAACATCTTTAAATCATCAGCTCAGTCCTCCATCACCGCACAAGGAACATTTTCCCACCATGTGATGGTGGTAGGAGGAATGCAAATATTGTCAGGCTATTCGAAACCCGCAAATGTATGTCTTTCTTTTTAAAAAAAAAACAACTTGCAAATCACCAACAACAGACATCATAAAAAAATCATCTTCAACGTCTTAAAAACATCAAAACATCATCAAGGACATTGAGAATTAATTTAATTTGTAGTTCTTATTCTTTGGAGAAAAATATAGGTATAAAAATAATATAAAGAAAATATATACAGTCAAACTTGGTTACAACGATCACAAGGAAAAAGGTTTTTTTTTAAATGTATGTACCTACTTTTCTACCTTTACTATAAATATATTCATCAGTCTATAAAATATTTTCAATATTTTACTTTTTTTTAAAAAAACATATATACGTACACAGAGCAGGTAATTACTAGAGATACCCTAACACGCAAAGGGGAAGAAACGAAAATAAGGGGGGCGGAGAGCGAGCTTAGACGGGTCAATGTCATATTTTTTGGGAATAAATGCATCCCGACAGCCTGCAAGCAACTCGCATTGCATTGCAAAGAATTAGTATTCACTCTTCGAAAGGCAAATCTGCTAATGATCGTCCTTTTCACAATTGTGCGGAATTTATGGCAAATATCCTTTGTAGCCGTGGTAACAAACTCCAAAATAACCCAAACAGCCAATAAGTAAAACAGTAAATAATAAAAAGTTTGGCTCTTTTACGAAAATCGAATATTTTGTTGGAGTATTTAGTTTGACCTCTTTTACAAATGTTTTAAATTTGCTTACCGCAGTCAAAATCACGCGAAAGAAACGTGGATGGCTTCGAGTTCGTATCACTAAAACTGTTAATGTATTATATATTTCAATAAGTAAATTCGATCTTGGCATACACTTCTTGCTTCATTGGCATTCATACATCGTCTCATACATTCTCTTCTATTATTTCGACTTCTGACATGGCCCGACTCAAGTATTTGAGTCGGGCCATGTCAGAAGTCCATTTGAATGTGAATGGAAGAAGAATCCGGGGACGGCCGAGGAAGATATGGCACGATCAAGTGAATCAAATACACGAGTCGGGCCATGTCAGAAGTCGGAATAACAGAAGAGAATGTATGAAAGTGGATGAAACAAGAAGAATGTGCCAAGATCGAGTTGTTTGGCGGTCCGTCCTCTCTGCCCTACCCTGTGGCGAAACGGTGTGATGGTTAGTTAGTTAGTTAGTTAGGTAGGTAATGTAAACCACAATAATATAATTATCTAACATATATTGTACTTATATTTAAACATTCTGTATTGCATGAAACTGAATAACGTTCTTTCAATAAACGTTGATTTATCGATACTGAAACTGAAACTGAAACCAAAAAGTTATAAATGATATCGGTAGTGAAAAAAAATAATAAAAAAATAGGAGTAGGGGTAGGGGTAGTGGTAGGCAGTGGCGGCTCGTGACTTTTGAGTGAGCTAGAGTTCTAAGATTGAAAAAATTAGATGGTAGGAGTAGGGGTAGGGGTAGTGGTAGGCAGTGGCGGCTCGTGATTTTTGAGTGAGCTGCAGTTCTAAGATTGAAAAATGATCTACATAAAAAAAATTGAAATTTTGGAAAAAAAATAAAAATCTTTTTTGGCTTCAACATCAATAACGTCGTATTTTTCAGTCTTAGAACTCTAGCTCACTCAAAAGTCACGAGCCGCCACTGATGGTAGGGGTTGGGGTAGTGGTAGGGGTAGGGGTAGGAATAGAGGTAGGGGTAACACATCACAACCTCAAAACTTTACTGCAAACCATTCATAACCCCGAACAATCTCGGGTACTTCAGCTAATAATTAATGAATAAATAAAAAAAAAAAAAAAAAAAAACACATCAACATCAACTCACCAGAAAAACTACTCAGCATGGATAGAGGAAAAAACTTTGATTTATCCATCATTTCCCACTCTATGGTGGTGATCAATTGTGGGGGGGGTGTTTCTCCTATCGGCGACCCCATCTTGTTAAAATATAACCTAACTTTCACTAACGTATAATATCACAATAACAACTTAAGACACCACACTTACACTTAACACTTCACTATCGCTAAAACCACACATAGAATAAAAAATTTCACCGGTAAACGCAAAGATTTTGTACTATTTTTTAACATTCTTACACGATAAGAAGAATCACAATTAATGGCTAAGTTTTAATACTTAATGATTAAGTTTTGTCTTGAGTTACAAAAAGCACCGAAAGAAAAACTCAAATTTCATTTTGCCGCTTTTTTCTTTTCAATGTAGACGAGTTTTCACGATTTTTGCGCTTGCTTTTATTCGAAATGGCGGAATTTTTACGAATTTGCAGCTTGTTTTTTCTTCAAAATGGCGAATTTTTCACAAATTTTTATGGGTAAATTTATTAATATTGTACAAATTTATTTTTAATTGATGCTTTCTCAAAACTCCGATCAATTGAAGACACAAATGATGAAGTTCAGAGAGCAGAATTCGTTTTTCTGGTCAAAGATTTTCTTCTTTATCGCTGGATAAAGTTTGATGTAATTTGTAATCACATCGTCCGTAAGCCCTTTCCGTGGTTCCCATTGTGATCTGAAATAAATACAAACATCATATTATTTACATGAAAAAGGTGTTAGGCAGAAGAGATAAAATAATTACTTCATTGCCTCAATGCGGAGACTCATGACCCTTACTCTAATAAGGAACTCCTTGTTGTGTCGGTACCATTGCATTTGGAACATCTGACATCACGTGCGCATTCTGTTTTTGAATCAGCATGGACATTTTTATTTTTCAATTTATTTTGTATTTTAAAGATGCTTTTTTTTAGGCGAAATTTAAACTTAATTTGGGTGACTTTGGGCTTTATAGTTGTTGTCCAATATAAATAATGAAAGAAATTAGAGTATTCATGAGCAAACCAATTGCCAATAGGGATATTATGATAATGTTAATGTTCAATACTATTATTATTCTTTGAGTTAAAGTTTCTAAAAAGGTACATAATTTTATTACTTATGTTTAATTATGGTTTACCTTGAATAGAATATACAATTATGTACGTTAAAGCTCATCCTTGTTTTTATATTTGACATTCTAACCTCAAAATCGACCGGCCATAGATTTGGAGCGTTTTGGTGGGCTTTGAAAAATTTAAACCTTAAAAATTATTTCAACTATGAAAATTAACTTTAGAAAAAAAAAACGAAATATACAGGTATTTAAGTTTGAACGTCATTATTAATAAAAAAAAAATTGGACTGGAGTTCCTTCACTCATAGCGGTTCTGCGCTGCATGGAGCCGCACTTACATTCCAGACGCCTGTGAAACATGATCAGTCCAACGCATCGGTGGTCTTCCTCTGCTTCTTCTGTCTTCCAATTTGCCAGTGACCAGTGGCGCGCACAGTTTTTGGTAAATATGCATATAAGCACATATTTTTCATGTTAGTTTTTTTTTATTATTTAAAAAAACCGAAACTAAGAATCTAAAACCTATTTTACATAAAATACAATAAATTAATTAGACTTAAAATAGGTTTTTAGGTTATTAGTTTGGGTTTTTTTCGCAAATAAAAAATAAAAATAAGTAACCTAAAAGCCATACAAAAGCTTTTTATTAATTAAAATGTGTGATTTTGTTTCTCCGGTGACTGAAATGGTTATAATTAAACTAATAAAAAAGGTTTTTCATTAATTTTGTGCATATTAAAAAATATATGCTTTTATGCATATTTAATGTTAATTGCTCGATTGCGTTTGTGTCATCTGAGTTTTGTACCACGCACCTAGAAGGTACATTTTTACATGCAACTGCATTAATGGTTTAATAGACAGCCCTGATATAGTCAGCTTAATTAAATTTTATATTCCAATTAGAACCACTCGATTTAAAATTTTATTCAATTGTATCAATAGTTTCAGGACTGAGTCATTCGAAAATTCTCTTGTACCTAGACTTCACGCAGAAGGTAATTCATTTTCAGACATAGCAGATATGTTCAACTGCTCGGAATACAAATTCAAACAGACGATTTTTGCATACATCCTCGACAATTATTAATATATGTGTCTAGAGTATAAGTATCAGTGAATGTGAGGTATTTTTTGTATATTAGCCTCTGTGGCTAATTATTTGGAATGGTACTGACACTATGTTATTCCTGTATTTGTTCGTGAGACAAATGAAATATTTAGTTGTTGTATTTCATGAAGGCTATCAATTTTATCTATGTACCTACTGTGTGACGTGTTTTGCACCTGTGTGACTATTGTAGCTAAGTAAATATGTAAAAGACCATATATGGCGTATGTAACACAATAAATAAATAGATATACCGATACTGAATATACATATAATAAATAAATAGATATATCGATACTGAATATATACTATATATATAATAAATAAATACTTAATTCATACTTTGTGTTTTTGGATTCGTCTGACTTATCAACTGGACGATAGAAATGTTTACACAACTTTGTGCGGATAATTTTCCGAGTTAGCGGCAACGAATAGCGCGTAAAATCTAGGGTCCCATCCCAATAAGAATTAGATAGCTGATATAGTGGGCTTTAAATACCTTGCACAAGTACAGAATTGGTAACATTCTTCATTTTAAAAACACAAATACTTAACAGCATCACTTGTTTTGGTAAATTTTTCCAGGTGGGAAAAAAAAAATATTGTTTCAGGTACATAAAAATAAATAAAAAATATTTGCATACGCGGAGGTCCAAAAAAAGCACTTCATTTTTTACTTTCTTTATATAAAAACGAATAAATATTGAAGAAGAATTGACGCCATCTTTAATGTTAGTATGAAATGACATTAATCAAAAGTGCCAACTGTATAAAATACAGGTTGTTAGGTTCTTAGTTTGGGTTTTTTTTTAAAGAAACACCCAAACTAACTTTATTTTCGAATATGAAAATATTTTTTATTTATTTTTACGAATCTGAAAGTATTTACAGTAACAGGAAAAAATACCTTTTTTTATTACTAATGAGGTTTTACAATTCAGACTCGTTCACAATATATATATTTTTTAAAAAGACAAATATTCCCTGGTTACGAATAACCTGACAATACTAGAAAATCTCCTACTACCATCACAGTAAGCGGAAGTAATGGAGGACTTAGCCAGCCGAGGAATTGAACTCACCACGCCTGGGTGAGACCCAAGCGCGATGCCAACTCAGCCACTGACCGGTCTTAAAACACAGAGATTATTTAAATAACACTTCATTTCAACTGAATTACAACAAGAGACAGATATTTATGTCGTCAGAGATGCAAAAATAATGCGTATAAATTCATAAAACTTAGTAAAGTTTGAAGTTTTTATAATTCCTTCAAAAGATTGGTATTCAATTTGTAGCGTCATTATTAATAAATGCATTAAATAATATACTTTGTATTCACCACTTTATTAATATAAAGATATCTACATGTTTCGAAAGCGATGCTTTCTTCATCGGGAATACGTATTCTATATATTCCTGATGAAGAAAGCATTGCTTTCGAATCTGTGTATATTAACTATTACCACTCCATTATTTTTTAATATTTATTGTCAGCCAACTCTAATTTAAATAATGTCAAAATATTAATTTATTGATAGGCAGTTACAAAAACGTAATTTTATAGTAAAACAAAAACCGAAAACAGTCAAAATCTTATTAAAACGTGAATTTAAATGTTTTTTATCGAATAATCACAAGAAACAACGTCTCATGTCAAGTTTTGCGCGCGAAAATACCCGCGCGCGTACGTCTTATCTTGTCGGCCGCCAGCCGACACCTGAGTTGTAGCGTACAAACAGTGATGTCGGCTGGCACCCGACAAAGGAGTGGTAAGGGTTAACAAAGTGGTGAATACAAAGTACATATTTTTTCAATTAATTTATTTGTTTTTCTTTCTCTTTAAATCCAAACTAAGAACCGATTATATACATATAATTAAAATACTGTAATATATTTAAAATAGGTTATTAATAGTTTGGGTTTAAACAAAAAAAAAATAGAACTCACCCAAAAACGAGTTTAAATTGTAAAACTTTACCAAATTACCGATTGTCCCGTTTAAAAAAACATTTTGAAAGTCAAATAATTTATTTCCTAGTATGAAAATCGTTCTACATTGAGACGAGGTTGAATCGGCGCAGCTATTCGTGGGTTATACAAGTGTATAATTGATAGAACACTCGTTATTTTAAGGCGAAATAGCCGTCAAACCAAGGCCATGCACGAATATTGACGTTTCCTAAGCCACTGTCAAAAACCATGATGCAACACTCGCGTATCCATAAAACCGTGTTTAAATTAAAACATGTCATTCGAAATATAATATATATTCATTAATATAACAGATAAACAAGGCAGCGTGATTAAAAATGAGAGTTAACAATTGTAATAATACAATATTAAAAGTATTTCGTAAGCACGACCTAGAACTATCACAGAAAAAGTGATTTGACTTACTTGCGTTTTGGAAGCGATGTTTTCTGTCATGCAGAAATTTTTTTTTTTACCCGATTGTTGAATAAAGTTATGAAGATTGGTGGACGCAAAACACATCAGTGGGGTTTTGTGACAGTTAGGGAATTGTTTGAGCTATTATTTCGCGATGTGAAAGAAGAAAAGCGGAAACTTCCGTCAGCTGACTAAAGTGACACTTGCGCGAACTTGGCCGTCAGTGATAACATTGCCGAAGTGTTGCCAGTATAAAAAAAATATTTGTTACATGATTTCTGTATAAGGGAACGATTTTTTTTTAATCTTATTTTCTGATATGAGAAATAATTATTATTAATTTATTAGAACAGACGGTTATGTTTACGAAATTATTAATAACTTTATAGAAACTATGTGGAAAACACATGTTTGTGAATGTGAAAAACTTGATATATCCTTTGGTAATAATATTCATAAGTAATGACCGAAATCAGACAAACTTAATTTTTAAAAATGTGCATTTCAATTCGTAATAATTTTCCCAGCCTAGACAGGCCTTGAACAAATTGCACAAAGGCTAGCCACGTGCATTTTGTTCGGACCGGAAACCATTGTAAAGTACTATATCGTAAAGCTTAGTAGTTTAGAAACGTTGGCAGAACTTAACAAAGGGCACTCGACCCAAGCATCGTAATAAACGCGTAATAAGCGTATAATAAATGAGCGCTCCGCCAGACAATACGGGTCATAAAACGATCCATGGGGGCCAAACGACCCTGCTAAACCATAAGAAAAGTTCTAATGGCATTGGTAATTATATTAAACGATAGGAAATATTTCATAATTAACTTTAGAATTAATTAACTAGATATAAGAACATTATTGTAATAAGTGGCCATACGAATACGGTTATCCTATCTAATGGATACCTTTAGAGATAATTACGATTAAGGTGACATCTAGCAACCAAACATTTCGATCAACGGAGAAGGGGAGAACTAGATCTCTACAGATGGTTACAGGTAACAGGGCCTTTGACGAGAGGACAGCAGTTAGTGTTACGCTTCCGTCCCAGAAGGAAGTCCGATCTCCGGCCTTCAGAGATCTACTGCGGATACGGTTCAGGCTCTCCACCACAGTTGGGTGTACGCTGCCGCCTCAGAAGGAAGTCCGATCTCCGCCCTTCGGAGATCTACCGTAGTAACCGCCCAGGCTCTGCACCGCGAGTCGACCCCACGCTTCCGCCCAGGAAGATACTGATCTACGCCCTTCGGAGATTAACCTTTCGAAGACCAGCCATTGGACCCTAGATAGCCATCAGTAAAGGGAAGTGCCTCTGAACTCTTATTAAAATTCTTCCACCCTGTCTCCCAGTGAATACTATACTTTCACGTAGTATCAACACCTAAAGATAAAGACTTTAACCTAGGATAACTAAGACTTTCCCATATAATTAAGCCCAGCAAATCTCTAGTTTTAAGAATCAACTTTCTCGTATAATTAAGCCAATTGAATCTCCCGCTTTAAGAATCAACTTTCTCATATAATTAAGTCAAGTGAATATCTAGTTTTAAAAATACAAACTTTTACGTAGATTTAAACGAAGTGAATAGTTAATTATAAGAACCAAGACTTCACGTAGAATTAAGTACTTGACTCTAATTTTAATGATATTTTATACCTAATTAAGATTAACTTTAGCTTAAGACTAACCCCACGAATATAAAAATAAACGCCTTATATAGTAAATACATAAATTGATTTTCAGTTCCTAACCTTTTTGTGTTATTTCTATAATTATAATCCACTGTATTAATTAGCGTCTTATAGAACTATTTTGAATACATTTTTATAACAAAACACAGACATCTCTTCAACTAAAATATAATGATATACAAGCAAGTCGTTGGCTGTTATATTTTTTAGACCATATTAAAAAAATTGTTATGCTCATATACGGATGGCACAACCTACCTTTGTCCTTTCCATTTTTTTTTACATTAACTCCACACAGGAGACCTTGAGGGAAATAATTTCCCTCAAGACCTATATCATCTTTGGGGATGCAATGTGGGCGGTCTTTTAGAGGATAGGAGGGAGTGAACTGGGAGTGATAGATGAAAACATAGAAGCCGGCAAATCATTCCACAGCCGAGCTTTTGAACACAAGAACGAGTCGTAGAAGCGACCCGTTCTCATGTGACAAATGTCAACCGTGTGCAAATGTTGGGCGCGCGTTTGGCGTGTTTCCCGACTATGCACCGGTGCCGAAGGGATCAATGACGCTAGTTTCTAAGAGCATCTTTCATTAAAATATCGGTAGAACAAGGACACCATTCCCACTTGACGTCTGTGCTCCAAAGATTGCAATCCGTTTGTTAAGATAGGCGAATTTATCTGACGGACCGCCCGTTCCTGCACAGAGTCAAGGTTTTTTTTTCAGATATTTTGGGGCTCCCTTGCGATTTGTATAGTCAGCAGCTGTATACTACTACCTGAGAGTCTGAGGGTTCTGTTCAATACGCCCAGCTTCTGCGAGGCTAACTTTACTCTGGCTTCGAATATTATTTTTGTTTTATAATAAAGGTACAGCCTTTTTGATTTGTTTTTTATTATCATGAATACAATGGTTAGTAAGGTACTTTTGATTTGCATACCTCGAATTTTGCCTATCTTTTAAGGAACTATAATTTTTGATTATGGCAATTTTTTTCCATATAATTTTGAACACCAACAAAACATTTTCAAAATTCAAACTTCTGTCAGACATTCGAGTTGAACGTTGGAACATATTTCAACTTCTTTAATTTAATATTCGTACTTGATTTTGCTGTTATTACTTATTATTCGAACAGTGTCTGTCAGTTTTAAACTGTAAAGTGACCAATTTGTGCAAAATCCAACTAAAAAACATTGGAAAAATCAATCATGATTTGTTGTAGTTTGTGATCGTGTTAGAATCAAAAGTTAATGTGTTTTTATTTAATCGATTGTTGAGTTATTAGTTAAAGTTAGTAGCAAAATGGCTGATGGTTTTAGAAATCTGGCGAAAGCCGCTCAGATCTTCGATGAAATCCTCAAAACAGTTTTCGTTGGAATGGTACCATGTTCCGATGTTGGAGAACTAGAATGCGGATTGGAAAAATGGGAAAAAGTTATCAATTCGAAGATTGACGAAGTTAAATTGTTCAATTCAAAGGCTATCCTCGTCAATGCCAGCTTACAGAAAGGTATTTTTTACTATTTACATTGTAATTTTAACTTTTTTTACACAATTTGGGGTGATAATTTACAAAAATGGCGGGCCGCTGGACTCCCGGTTGCGCTGGGGTAGGGCTCTATACTCGCAGACCATCTCAGACTTAGCTAAGTACAGAACTATGTGCAATTCATGTTATAACCAGTCTTTTTTTCTGAAAGGATGTGTTGATTTTTTGAAGCTGCCACTAAGGTTCATATTCAACCTATCTTTAGAAACTGGTGTATATCCTGATTCCTGGAAAGTCTAAAAAATTTGTCCGATCTTCAAAAGCGGATCAAGGACATCTGTGGAAAATTTTAGACCGGTGGCCAATCTCTCTGCCCCGGCAAAGTTGTTCGAAGCAATACTCCATAAACACATGCTGTCTCAAGTAGAGCCGTTTGTAATATCGGAACAGCATGGGTTTAGAAAGGGCCGATCGACAGACACAAACCTATTGGTACTCACAGATTATGAATCCAAATCTTTAGATAAAGACTACCAAGTAGATTGCTCATACAATGATTTTTCAAAGGCCTTTGATACTGTAAGCCATGACATCTTTTTAAATAAATTGTCAAAGATATGTTTTTTTTACTGTTTCTAATTTATAATTTCTTTGCCAGCTATTTTACTGGAAGAAAACAATTTGTATTGCATGGAATATTCTTGTCAAAATTATTTCTTGTGCTCTCTGGAGTTCCTCAGGGCTATAATTTAGGCCCCCTCCTCTTTTCTTTTTTTATTAATGATATCGCAGAGAGTATTCTGCATTCCAGGTTTCTTCTTTTCGCTGATGACCTAAAACTGTTCTTAGAAATATTAACTTTAGAAGACTGCAATCGACTCCAATCGGATATAGATAGAATTATTGATTGGAGTAAGAGAAATCAGATTGAGTTCAATATTTCTGAATGTTTCATTCTTTCTTTCACAAGGGCTTGTCATATTTGGTTTAACAGGTATACTATGAACGCCCGAAGTTTAGAATGTGTCTCCACTATGAAGGATATTGGTACCGTGTTTGATAGTAGGCTGACATTTCATGCTCATATTGAAATGACCTGTAGTACGTCATTGAAAATTCTGGGTTTCGTCCTACGTACTGCAAGGAATTTTAGAGACACCCGGGTTCTCGTAACATTATTAATAGTACAGATATACTGTAATAGCTAATTACAAAAAAGTATAAATTTATTTAACAAAAACTACCCAACTCAATAGAGAAAGATTTCTCATGTTTGAATTGGGGAGTAGTGCCATATAGCAACAGTAAGGGTATGCTATAGAAATAAAAGTACATTAAGAATGTAATATAGATAAAGTTAGCGTTGTTGTACACGATAGTCATTACGAAATAAATTATCTACAAAATAGAAGATATGATAATAGAAATGCAACAATAAGGCGCATACAAGATATAAACATAATACATTTTAATTTTAGTCACATTTCGAAAGGCCTGATCAAATATTAATAGAGGATATGTTTTTTTTTCTAATTTACATGCATTATTTACAATTAATAGTTTTATAAAATTTAAGAAGAAATTAAAACTTCTAATTACTGTTGGACTTATCTAATAATTGTTTAATTTGTGGTTTGAAAGAATTATAATTTTTTTTCTGTTTTGATCTTGTACGGGAGGGCATTAAAAAATATTATACTTTGATAGGCGTAATGGAGTTGAGAAGCGCTGGTTTTGAGTTTAGGGATTTCTAAGTTGCCACGTGATCTCGGTCGGTTACTTATTTTTGTGGAAATTGTTGAATTGAAATGGTCTTTGTAAATTTGTAACAATGTGTTCTTTTTGAAGATTTTATTTAAACTGGGGACTTTAGAAGAGTTAAACAGCTGTGTAGTTGGAAATATCAATGGTTTTCGTAAGATGACTTTCAAAATCAACCTCTGTATCTTTTCAACAGGTAAGAGGTTAGTTTTAAAGGTTCCCCCCAACCGATTATACCATATTGTAAAATGGATTGCGCAAAGGAATAATATATTGTGTTTATCATATTGGATGATAGGATGTTTCTCAATCTAATGAATATGTAAATAAGTTTTCTAACTCTTATTATATAACTCATCGGTAAGGAGTAGGCTTGAGAGTGGGTCGGTGGCTTGGAGTTCATGTCAGGTGAAGTATTCCCCCATGTTGGAGAGAGTTCAGAATTTTTTTTGTGATTTCTCTACCTGAGGGAGTATGGATATTACCCGTGGCTCTATCCTACCGACTTTCTCTTAAGTGTGAACCATTTGCGGGTCAGAAGGGATGTACACATTGTTACACATTTCTTCAGACTGATTCGTGGATGGTTCGAAAACTCTGCTATCACGGAGAGCATTAATTTCTATGTCCCCGATGGTTATCTCCGTCACCGACAGCATAGGCTGTTTTATCTCCCGGCCTGCAGGACCAACCTGCCAATGGTCATGCCGGTGGGGAGGGCAATCTTGCTGTTAAATAGAATCACTTCGGATATGCACATATTTAGCATCAATGAAGCTGCGTTTAAACATAATCCCAGTATGTGTTGTATGCAATTTATTGACATTATGTATGTCTACCTTCTTTCTTTTAATTTTTCTAATTTTTTGTAATTAATTATTTTGGATGTTGTACATCCTGTCTTATTTAATAATATTTTTAAAAAGGCCTTAAAATGTAATTTTTTAAATAAAGTTAATTGAATTGAAAAAAAAAGAAAAAAGTTTTGTATTGAAATAAATTATTGAATTATAAACCTTGTAATATTTAATCATTGAAGAAGATTATATTAACATATCTCAATGAGATAAGGAACAAAAAAAGACACAAGGAATTGAATCTAGTTAGAGGATAGAAAAATATACTCAGTTATCAAATCAATCGAAGACTGCATCCAACCTTCAAGAGGACCTCAATCGTCTTTTTATATTCTGCGAATTGAACAAACGTGTTATAAATATTTCAAAATGCAATAAATTATTATTTACACACAGCAACAATAAATTTTCTACCTTACGGTACTCATATCAATGAAATGGAATTTATCGGAGACCTCGGGGTAGTAATACTGGATGTTAAACTAAATTTTATCACACCTACTAACTAATGAAGTAATCAACAAAGCTAATAAATTACTGGGATTCATAAATCTCGTATCAAAACCTTTCCGCAACATAAAGACTATGTACTCCCTTTACGCCGTATCCACCCCCACTTGGATCACTGCACACTGATCTGGACACCTTTCAACCAATCTCGTATTGATTAAATTCACCTGGTTCGAGTATTCCAAAGAAAAATATCAATGTAAACATAAATTGTCCATCTTATTACCTATCATTAGCTTGCGCTATTGTTATTGGTTTAGGTTGTAAAATTTTACTTGTCACAAACCAGTGATGCACAACCCGCGGCCCAGTTGGTGCGGCCCGCATGTCAATTTCGTGCGGCCCACTTGACTACAGAGTAAAATCAAAATGTTTGAGTTTTTGTTCAGGTCCCAAATGGAACAAAATTTGAAGAATTGTTTTGCTGCACCACATGAAAATCAAAATGAATGTGAAATCATAAATTTCACTCACAACCAGTTACATACTCAAAAAAAATAATTCCACTTATATGTTGCTAGCTGTGTTTGATAAATAGGTAAAGCAACCCGTCTGCGTGCATCGCTGTCATAAACTTACCCTATGTAGGGATGTAGGTACTCATTCATTTCTATTGGTACAAAAGAAGAATATAAAAAATAGTATAAGATTACAAATTCCAATTTTCACATGACTTTCGCAGATTTTATATGACAATTTTACTTAGTGCCGGATAAATAGGAATTTTTCCAATTGCCGACAATCTTACACAGATCGTGCCATAAAAATATTCGTCCCTAACGGGATTTAAGGAAATTTCCACCACCTGCCGCCCGCTTGCCACCGCTACGTCGCTACCTAGTGAGAATTATTTTTTTTAGACCCAATGAATGATCCATGAATGTATTTAGAAATTTTATCAACAAAGTAATTTGTACAGTATATCAGCGAAACATCCTCGTCATGACAGTCAACATGAATTTGCATGATTGCATGAAAATAAGTGGGAATCAAAATATCACTGGGTAATTCAATGACATTACAAACAATATTGGAGTTTTAGCTGCCATTAAAACCCTTATTATGTTGCCTTCCTTATCCAGAATATTCCTTGGTGAGAGATAGCATCTCTGTTTCTATCCGATTTCGGCATCACTTCTCCTTTTAACGTTTTTCTGTTTTCAAATTTCGCGACATTTGCCCTGCGATTCATTTCCTGTGAGCACAATCACTGCCGCCAACCAGTTAGGCGTAAGCGCGTGGCGCCATTTTCTAATACACACCTTTTAGAGCTTACAAAGTGGCAAGAAAAAGATATGGTAATTGCTGTACTTTGATTTAGTATTAAACTGTCACGCATCGCGTGAGGTCTTCTGCTGTCTCTAACCAAATTGCATAAATAAGTGCCAAAATGCTCTCCTGTGTAATGTAAAGATGTTTCCATTACATGACAAACACCAGTAAAAGAAACACGGTAAACACCAGTAACATTTCATTCATAAATACACGCAAATTACTTAATATTATACTCGTACATAACACGTTCCAGAGTGGAAGATGCATTGAAGATTGAAACATTGCTTGAAATGGCTTTTAGCCGTGTTTGGTGACCAGATCTGAATAGCCAGGTATTTCCCCACCATTCTCTTCCCCTTCTCCTTCTCCTCCCCAATACCTCCAGCCTCACAACATCCCCAATTGGGAATGCCATAGTCTCACTGGCTTCAGACGGTTGGGAGCAGTTGAGACTCTTGTGCGGTATTCATGTAAAAAAAAAAAATATATATATATAATAATTGTAATTGGGAAACCATCAATGACATTACGAAACTTGATAAACACACAATGAAAAAATGGAAATAAATATTGAAAGAAAGACAACCTTCTAGCAGTAGGTCCTTTCTTAGCAGCTCTTATTGTAGTGTAAGCGAGTAGCCGTAGTGTCATATAATACATTATATCATAACATTATCGATAGTTGTATAGAATCACTTGGTTCTAAAAGATTTCGATCCGCTAATGGAAGCATTATTGTCTTTAAAATATGTCCACAGATGTCATTGTCACAATTTGCAACAAAACGGGCAATTTATGAAAATGTATAAAAACATTGTTGAAATGATTAGAAGCTAACTTCAATTAGAACCTTTTTGTGCAAAAATTACTTACCGTCTCCATCTTTTTTTAACCGTTAGAATGCTACGCGGCGCAAAAGCGCTGCGATCGTTTGTATCGAAAATTGCGGCGCAGCGCAAAAGTGCTGCGAGTTTCAGTGTGTTTTCGGTGCTCCGCGGGAGTGCACGTACGCTAACCTCGCGCGTAATTTGTAATGAGAGTGCATTCTTATACATTTAAAAATAACTTTTATCGTTTTTTTATATTATTTTAAAAAAATAACCATGTCACATGCTATTATTTCGAACGTTGATTCGATTCCTAGTGATTCTACGGGGAGTGAAACGACAGATACAAATAGTGATGATAGCAGTATTATAACGCATCGAAGAAAAAGATTGAGGATTGAAAGTGAGTCTTCTACCTCCTCTTCATCTACAGAAACAGAAGAAACACCAACTTTTGCCAAAATTCCTCCGACAAAAGTGTTTTCTAAATCAACAAATGATTTTTTCGAGACTCCTGGACCTAGGCGGGCGCCTCCTCCCGATGGCACACCCATAACCTATTTCAACATATTCTTTACCATATCACTGCTCGAAACCATCGTAAGGGAAACAAATCGATATGCTGCACAGTTTTTGGCCTCGCACACTGTATCGGATAATTCTCGAGCAAAAAAGTGGACGCCGACAACAATATACGAAATGAAAGCCTTTATTGCTGTCATACTCGAAATGGGAATAACGAGAAGGCCAACAATTAGTAGTTATTGGATAAAAAATTCCCGACACATACCATGGTTTGGGACAATGTTTTCAAGGGATAGGTTCCAACTGATTTTGAAGTTTTTTCACTTGGTTGATAACAGATTATTATTTGAACCAGGCCATCCGAATTATGACCCATGTGGCAGGTTTGATGTGCTTGTCAAACATGCAAATACCGTATTTCATCAGCATTATGTACCAAATCAACAACTATCCATCGACGAGTCGTTAGTTGGTACTCACTGCCATTCTTCGATAAAACAATATATTCCAAACAAAAAACACCATAAATGGGGAATCAAATTTTGGATGCTGTGCGACTCGGTTTCCAAATATTGCTTGGGTTTTTTCTGCTACAAAGGAGCTAAAAATACAGATGACAGAGATTCGGTAGAAAAATATGGTCTTGGATTTACGGTAGTGCAAAAATTGCTTTCAATTGGAAATTACCTGAACAAAGGTTATCATTTGTTTACAGATAATTTTTACACAAGCTTACGATTGGCCAAAGCCCTTTTGGAACAAAATACATATATAACTGGAACAATAAGACGCAACAGAAAAGAGATTCCTCCAGAAGCTAAGAAAGCAATCGTAGGAGAAGCCAAATACCTAGCACATGAAAATGTTTTGATGTGTTCATTCAGAGACAAAAAGTCCAAACCAAAGCCAGTCATATTGATTTCATCCAATGCAGATACTAATAGTGTGACGATCAAGAATAAGAAAGGGAATTTTGAATACGAAAAAGTGAAACCAAGCATGATTGATGACTACAACAAATACATGGGAGGTGTGGACGAATCTGACAAAATGTTGTACGTGTATTTGGACGAGCGAAGAACCCTAAAATATTGGAAAAAAGTAGTATTCAACATTTTTGGAAGAATGGTACTCAACTCTTATATTTTGTATGTTTCCAACACTACCGAAAAAAAAATGACCCGGCTCCAATTCACATCGAAAATTATTGAGGATCTCGAAAAGGAGTGGATGAATCATAAAAATAGCGTGTCAACACAACCATCTTCATCAAAGAAAAAATTTGCGCTGGAAAAATTACCGGGATGTAACTTACGCCAGTGCGAGGTGTGTAGCAACAGAGGGAGTGGGATAAAGCGATCCCGCCTTATTTGCGTACGCTGTAGGAAAGGCCTACACGCTATTTGTGCGGCAAAACATAATTGTTGAGCTATTTTTTTTTGATTTTTTATTTTCTAAAAGAAATAAAATACAATAATATTGATATCACTTTATGTTTAATAAACATTAATAAACAATAAACATTTTATCTTTATAATGCAAAAATAATTAATAAAATTGATTGATATTTGTCTAAGTTAGAGTGTTTTATTTGACACCATTATTTTTTCCTCTAAATTAATCAATATGTGTATAGCAATTTTCATTTATTTTTGCCAAAATTGCTCAGCACTAAAACGGTTAATTAATCCTTTTTTTTTTAAATTATTACTTTTTTTTTAAAAATTATTACCATATTGATGATGTGTTGATGTCGCAGGCAGCCTCCCCAACATGGACGTGGACAGCAACATGGCGCAGGAGAGCCTCGGCAGGTCGCTGGATTGCCGGCTGCGCTGGGGCAGGGCCCTGCAAGCGCAGGCCATCTCCGACGCAGTGCGATACATTGCGCAGGAGAGTCCCCAGAGCGCCATGTGAGTTAAAATATTCCCGGTTCGTACTATCGTAGTCAGTGGAGTGGGTAATAATTTCCCTCAAGGCCTATATCATCTTTGGAGATGCTGCTGTGTGAAGGGTCTTTTAGAGGATAGGAAGGAGTGAATTTGGGTTATGAAGAGACCCGTGTTGTAGGATGGAGGAAACACAGAGGCCGGCAGATCATTCCACAGCCGAGCTGTTGAACACAAGAACGAGTCGTAGAAGCGACCCGTTCTCATGTGACAAATGTCAACCGTGTGCAAATGTTGGGCGC
The DNA here is from genome assembly GCA_022606495.2 of Halesus radiatus. Classification (NCBI taxonomy): domain Eukaryota; kingdom Metazoa; phylum Arthropoda; class Insecta; order Trichoptera; family Limnephilidae; genus Halesus; species Halesus radiatus. Next base: position 13,413 of record JAHDVE020007922.1, on the reverse strand, counting down.
GCGTCTGGTGTGTTTCCAGGCTGCACCGGTGCCGAAGGGATCCATGACGCTAGTTCCTCAGAGCATCTCTCATTAAAATACCGGTAGAACAAGGACATCATTCCCACCTGTGTGATCCAAAGATTGCAGTCCATTTGTTAAGATAGGCAAATCTATCAAACAGACCGCCCGTTTCTTCAGAGTCAAGGGTTTTTTCAGATATTTTGGGGCTCCCGACCAGAGGTGGCTGCCAAATTCTACAGTGGAGCGCACTTTCGATTTGTACAGGGTCAGCAGTTGTTGATTTATCAGTTTACTTGTACACTGACAAATATTGATATTATTTTAATTTTATGTGAGTAACACACAAGAGTCCCAACTGCTCCCAACCGTCTGGAGCCAGTGAGATTATGGCATCCCCGATTGGGGTATGTTGTGAGGCTGATGGTAGAGAGGAGAGGAAGAGGAAAATGAGGAAGTGCCTGGCTATTCAGATTTGGTCATCAAATACGGCTAAAGCCATTTATTTATTTTATTATATTATATACGCCCTATATGGGCTTTTACATATTTAGTTAGTTATAATAGTCACACAGGTGCAAAAAACATTACAGTAACGGCACCAAAAACTAATAATACACAGTAACAGAAAAAATAAAAAATAACTAGTGCAATATCCACCAAGTCAATACTGACATTGATAACAAATAAGTAAATAATGTAAAAAGTTGTAGTTAACAATAATTTATAAACCAGGCAGAAACAAATCACTCATCCTTCTTTTGAAATTTGTCAAGTTTAGATTATTGTCAAATACATCCATATCATTTAAGTATTTGTTACCAAGACTGTGTAAGCGTTGAATTGGTGAATTCAAACTATAGTTAGAACGGGATAAAGATATGTAGAAAGTTAATGTCTGTCTTGTAGTTCGATTGGGTATGTACAAGTTTATTAAATGCAGGAGTTCAGAACAATTTAATTTACAGTTTAACAATTTTAGTAAAAAGGTTAGGTCGTTAATTTTCCGTCTGTTTTCTAATGTTGGAATATTTAAAATATTCATTAACGATGGGTAATTTATGTGCTCTAAAGGTATGTTTACTTTAAAATTTATGAAACGCAAAAATTTTCTTTGAATTCTTTCAATATTGTGAATATGTATTTTGTAGAAGGGCGACCACACTATGGAATTATGTTCAATTAAACTTCTAACTAGGGATATGTACAATAATTTTATTACTTGTAACGATTGAAATTTTTTGATTGTTCTTAATATAAATCCTAAAGTTTTCATACCTTTATTTACAATTTGTTGAATGTGAGCAGTGAAATTTAGTCTCTCATCCGTTATAATGCCGAGATCTCTCATTTCTGTAACTCTTTGTAGAGTTATTTGATTTATTGAATAGTCAAAAAAGAGAGACATTTTCTTTCTGGAAAAGGTTAGAGTTTTACATTTTTCAACATTTAGATATAAATTGTTTTGTGAGCACCAGTTATTTAGCATGTCAATATTAAACTGAAGAATTTGATAGTGGTTTGAATCAGTTATCTCTCTATATAATTTAATATCGTCGGCGAATAGCAAAACTTTGACACCTTTAAAGCCGTTGACTATGTAGTTTATAAAGACAAGAAATAAAACCGGACCAAGGTGACTACCTTGCGGTACGCCACTAGTAGCGGAAAACGATTTGGATATAAAAGATTTTATTTTAACAAACAAGGTTCTATCTGATAAGTAACTACTTAACCACTTTAAAATATTTCCTCCAATTCCCAGGGAATGAAGTTTCCGTATTAGTACTTTGTGAGATACTTTATCAAAAGCCTTCGAGAAATCAGTGTATATACAGTCAACTTGTTTATTTTTTGCAAATGCCTCCAATATATAGTTTTGAAAAAGTAATAAATTTGTTGTAGTTGATCTACCTTTGATGAAGCCATGTTGTTGGTCATTTATTACTTCTATTAGTGTGGGATATATTTCATCCAGAACCAGAGATTCAAAGATTTTGGGTAATACAGATTGTATGCATATTGGCCGATAGTTTGAAATGTCAGTCTCGTCACCTTTTTAAATATAGGGATAATAAAGCTGGATTTCCAGTAGATGGGAAAATATCCAGACGATAGGAGATGGTTAAATAGAATGCTCAGTGGCTTAGACAATACAGAGGAGCATTTTTTTAGGAAAATTGGCGGAATGGTGTCCGGGCCTGCAGATTTGTTTATATCTAGGGAACATAATTTCCTTTTAACAGATTCTTCCGTGATGAAACAATTGGTTAAATGTGTGGTTTTTTTAAAAGTGTAGACGGTATATTTTCTTCTGGTGTTTCATCATCATATACATTTTTGAAGAAATCTGAGAAAAGATTTACAATATCTTGTGTACAGTTGGCGTATTTATCATTCATATGCATTTCTGGTGGATAGTCAGTACTGTCATTGTTTATTTTTTTAAGAAAATTCCAGAGATTGTTTGATTTTAAAGCTGTGTTCTCGATATAATTAATATGTGATTTGTAACAGATTTTAGAGAGTTCTTTGCATTTTTTTCTAGATTCACTGAAATTTGAATAGTCAATTTTTGAGTGAGTTTCTTTGAATTTTTTGTGAAGTTTTTTTTTTGTTGTAATGTGGCTATTAAATTTGATGAAAACCAAGTTGGATATTTATGGTTTTTAGGAATATATAGTGGCACATATGAGTTGATGGTGCTAGAAATGATTGAATATAAGTTTTCTAAAGACTTGTCAGTGTTCATGTCTGACAAAAAAGACCAGTTGACGTGAGAAAGATGGTAATTTATAGAATCAAAATCTGCTTTTTTATAGTTTAGAGTTTCTTCGACGGGTTTTGGTTTGACATAACATACATTTAAATTAATATGAAGAGGGGGGTGATGGTTATCAACCGGTAAGATTGGATCATTACATTTTTCAATTTGCAAGTTAGAATAGTTAGATATAGCTAGACTAGTAGACGATTGTTTGTGTTATATATAAAGTTACGCTGGAAAAGATTTAAAAAATTTGTCATATCTAAAATCTCACGTGCACGATCATTTTCGCTTTCATTTACAATGAAACCACTATCACTTGAATTCCATTTTAGGTTAGGGAGGTTGTAAACCCTGAGAATAATAATTTTAGAGTTGGGGTATTTATAGAGTAAATATTGTACATGTTCACTGTGACTTGGGTAGTTTTGGGTAGTATCAGAGAGTGGTGGTGTGCACAAAGTTGCGATTATTATTTTGTTCTACAGTGGTATCAATTTGTATGAATAGTTGTTCCAGTGTGTTGTTTTTAGTTTTGAGTTTTCTTGATGTTAGTTTTTTCTTTATTGCAATTAGTACTCCGCCGCCCCTTGTTTTAGAGCTGGATTTAGAGTTTCTGTCACGACCAAAGATTTTTTAGTTTTTTAATCCGAGTTCTGTTGATTTTATTTCCGAGTCGAGCCAGGTTTCTGTCAGCACATATACGTCATAATGATGTGAATATATGATAGATCGTAGTTCATCTAATTTTGTACCAATTCCCCCGAGCGTTCTGGTAGTATATCTTGAGTTTGCATCGTTTTTTGATGGAATTTGCAAAATTTTAGGATTTCCGTTTATATATTTTATAGTAATATCGTTTTCGCCACTTGACTTCCGGTTTTCCAGTTCTTCTCTTAAGTTTTTCAGATGTTTTTGTTGAAAAAGCGTAGCATCGGGGTACATCCTAGTGTTGTTTTTTAGCAGATGACGTTTACTTAGTAGTGTTCTGTATGACGTGGGATTGGTGAATTCTATTTTGAGCGACCTGGCTTTTCCATCATTTAGTTTCCCAATTCGGTAAACGCGTAACATATCATGACTTGCCGCATTTTCTAGGGCAGAGATTACAGCAGTGATAGTATTTTTGTCATCGATAAGTTTGTTTGCTGCAGTTTGTTCAATGCTTTCGGGTATATTACACAGGATGATGTTTTTAGCTCTTTCACTGCGTTCAAACTCATTTCAAACAACGTTTCGATTCTGAATGGTTATCTTTGACCAGGGCGATACTGAAAGTTTCTACCACTCTGAAACGTGCCACAAATATACTACATCATTGTTTCCACTGCAAAATGACCTAACTGACATTTTTTTACTATTTGGACTGACGATGTAATATTATCCGCAATTATGACCCTTAAGTCTGTACATAAGTATTCAACTAACAAAAATGTTTTTTTTTAAATACAGTCCGACTTGGTTATAACGATCAAGACAATAGCGAGTTCACGATTATAGTGAGCATTTAAAAAAAAAAATTATTTTAGGTAAAATTACAGATACAGACAGTAATATCAAAACAATATTCAATAAAGGCAGAACCCGCCTGCATCCTAGCTATTTCTCACTGATTAAGAGGAACGGCAACGCTACCCATTTCATACATAACTTACATTTGGATTTGAGGCCAAAATACCCATCCAAACTGAATGTTATATTTTTTTAAATTAAAGATTTAGTAAATATCTAGTACGTTTGACAAGTATTTTATTTACTTTTTTTTTAAATTATGAAGTATATGCCATGAAAAAAAAAACAATTTTCATCATTTTAGAGGCAACTTATTAAATTTTTTGCGGGTTTATTTAAAAAAAAGAATTATATTTGCTATGTGAATAAAAATATAACATACAAAAAATAAAGGTTTTTTCGGGTCAATATTTTAAATTATGTACGGTAAATTTGTGTTCCTACGTAAATTGCTTGTTTCTAATTTAATCTATAGTCCTCCATAATGCTTATTATAATATTTAAAAAAAAAAATTGTTTCACATTCCATTATATTTTCAAAGTAAACGGGGTAAAACTTTTTTTCTACATCACCGTTAGCCCCCAAATAATTGTTAAAATTGCGAAAAATCAATTCCTTTAGTGGCCTATATTTCATAATGTAAAACAAAAATAAATTAATTGCTTTCCGTACTAGATATTTACTATACTTTTTGATGAAAAAAAAGATCATTAGGTTTAGGTGAGTATTTTGGCATCAAATGCAAAATTAAGTTTTGTATGAAACAGGCCGCGCAGCCGTTCCCCATAACCTCTTCGGGCCCACAGTATCATATACGATACTCAAAATCTATTTCATAAATATTCTTTGCTGATAATGTTTATCAACCCAGACCCGAAGTATTAGATAAAGTAGGCGTCTGTTTTACTGACATGCCTGCTTTATCTGATTCTTCGGGTTCGGGTTGATTAAACATTATCAGCGAAGAATGTTTATGAAATATATCTTGAGTATCGTATGTGATACCGTGGGCCTGAAGAGGTTAATATGATACAGATAAATAAACCTTTAAAATAATATGTAGACAAATCAAGGAATTTAAGATTGTGTTACACGGAAAGAATTTTAAAAAGTGCATAATTTTTAAATAAAGTAACAGAAGGTAAATAAACTATACAATTAATTTTTACAAGAATGTAAAGCAAAAAAATAAGTGATTAAATGAAAATAAAAATAGCATTATACAAAGAAATAATAATTAAAAAGTACACAGTATGTAAACACAAGTTTGTTTGTTTATTTATTCATTTTTTTAGTCAGAATCCATCAAAGTTTGATTTTGATTGAATAACTCCCACATGACCCACATTCTTCTGATCGGATCCCTGACACCAGCATATGATATGATTACCCAATGATATTTTGGTTCAGGCTTACTTTCGTACGATTGTTGGCGGTTATAACGAGAATGCTTCACTGATATACCGTACAAATAATTTCTAACTAACTAACTAACCATCATGCCGTTTCCACGCAAAGGTAGGCAGAGAGGACAGACCGCCAAACAACTCGATCTTGGCATACACTTCTTGCTTCATTCACATTCATACAACGCCTCATACATTCTCTTCTGTTATTCCGACTTCTGACATGGCTCGACTCGAGTATTTGATTCACTTGATCGTGCCATGTCTTCCTCGGGCGTCCCCGGCTTCTTCTTTTCTAGATACATATATAGATCATTAAGTCAGAAAAGAAAACAATTTTCGAAGTAAGTAATAACAGAAAGAGGAGGCGGCATAGTGCGCCGGTACTTTGTACTGTTTGCTTCGGTACGGTCGTTACTTTGTTTTAAATTCCAGACAAGCGGCGTTTCACAAAACGAAAATCAAGAATTGCTATCTGATTTATTATTTTGTTGGCAAACGAATGTATTTTAATTTAGTAAGCTGCGAAATTTTTTTAATATCGAAAATCTCACAAAAATAATGTTTGTTTTTTGCGTTACCTATCGAACTCGCTGGCGCGTCAGGAGTTAAAAAATTCATTCATTTTGATGAAGACAATGCTTCGACTAATTTTTTTCTTTTAGTGGGCTTCGGCAAAATCTGGTGGTGATCGCCCCTGATGCCCGTGCAATAGAAATTAACATGGAAAACAATAGAAAAATGTATTTGTGGCAGGCACCAGTGACATTATAATTTATTTTTGCTATTTATGGTGATACGAGACATTAGTGCGGGAAACACTAATCAATCCTAATCCCTAAAAAGGTATCCAAGGTATGTCTACCTACGGCTAATGAACAGACGCCCGACTTAAAATTCTGGGAATTCTGTCGTCGGCAAAATAAGCAGGGTACGGGATTAGCTCCAATGTTTGAGGTCGGAAATCAATTTCGAAACCTTTAAGAAGAGTCTAAAAACATATCTATTTAAAAGGGGCTACAAACTTTAACAAGGTGTAAAGCGCCCATGAGGTGATTTTAGTCACTAAATGTGGTACACGCCGAATCAATCGATAGAGTTCTTTTAACTCGATCATTTCGCCATTGACGAGACTAGTTTATACAGTGAACACTCATATAGCGCCCTTGAGGTGATTTTTCAATAAAACGGCACTATACAAATCATCCATTTACTATTATTATGTACATACCTATTTTATTTATATTTTTTAAAAATTTAATTTTACAACAGAAAAAAATACAATTCAAAAAGTCCCGATAAACTACTTTTTTTTGTAGTTTGTCTAACGGGAGCTTGTTATTTAAAACATAAAATTTACAGACAAGGTTACAAAAAATGTAAAATAAAAAAAAATAATAAACAAAACAGTATATAAAATAAAACCACAAGTTTACAGATTGGAACAAAGAATTTTAATTTAAATAATCTACTAACAATTGATCGTAATCGTACACAAACCTTATTTATTTGTAAATCCCTCTTGAAAAAACAATCCATAATGACACCTAAATAAGCATATGATTTCACAAGTCAACATTTTCACATGTACACGATGCAGGAATGCCATCGTGTAAACAATCTGAAGTATGTGTTTTTATTTCAGGTGTAATATATACCTTTGCATTTGGGGATCTTATGTGCATCAATTTAGTTTTTTTTGCATTTATAATTAATCCAGAATCATGAGACCATTTTAAAAGTTCAATGTAGTCTTTTTGTAAAAGATCCATACATGTTTGCAAATCACTGCTAGTCATGAAAGTGACTGGCGGGAGAGGATACGATAGTCGAAACAAGAGTGGTTTGCTAATTATAGCCAATCAGTATTTATACCCAAACGCTAAGCTCCTCAGAGCTCGGCGCCAGGTATCGGGCTATTTTATTTGTCGCGTGTACAAGCCATTGTGATCTCGACAATGGATGACACAAATATTTATGAGATGCCCCTCTCCACGTTCTTTCCTCTGACCCAGTGGCGGCTCGTGACCTTTGAGTGAGCTAGAGTGCTAAGATTATTTTTTAGATTAACTAGGTAGGGCACTGCCCCACCTACCATCTAAATTTCCATGCAAAAAAATTAACATTTAAAAAAAATATATATATTTTTGGCTTCAACAACATCAATAACGTCGAATTTTTCAATGTTAGCACTCTAGCTCACTCAAAAGTCACGAGCCGTCACTGCTCTGACCCAAACTTCTTCCTTCGAGCACGTTTATTTAAATATAAATTCTATAAAGGGATCAACATGTTCAGGGGAATCTCTTGTATAATTCTTAACTTTAAATATACATTATGTTATTATTGCTAATTATGCTAAAAGGGCCCGGCCTATCTCTCAATATCATTTATTTTCTATATATTCTGTTAAACTCCCGTAATATAAATCTAAACATAAACAATCGTAATACAGGGTGGCACAAAACTACCGTTATGGTTTGAATGTGTAATAACTTTTTTATTTAATGGCTAATTACTATTATTATTTTTTTGTTATACAATATATTAATGGGGAATATTTTTGGCTTAAGTGTGAAAAATTATATCCCGCAAGTGGTGGCCATTTTCGGCTTCGCACATTCGTGCTCTTTCCAGTACATTTTGCATAACTTTTCGTAAAATTTCCGGTGTTATGGCTTGAATTTCATTGCGAATGTTTTGTTTTAGCTGTGGTATGGTCGCTGGCTTATTTACGTATACCCTTTCTTTCAAATAACTCCAAAGAAAACAGTCTGGCGCTGTTAACTCCGGTGAACGTGGGGGCCAATTGAAATCGCTTCTGCGCGAAATAATGCGTTCGCCAAAGAGGTCCCGTAATAGAGCCATTGTGTCCCTTGCAGTGTGGGCTGTGGCTCCATCTTGTTGTAACCACAACTGTGGATGGTTTTCTACAGCTGGCCTCAAAAAATTGTCCAGCATCGTTTGATATTCAGCACCATTAACCGTAACTGAGGCGCCATGTGCATGTTCAAAGAAATATGGACCAATTATCCTTTCAGACGATACACCACACCAAACAGTACACTTAAGTGGGTGTAATTGTTGCTGATGAACTGTTCTTGGATTCTCCGTAGCCCATATCCTGCAATTTTGCTTGTTTACGAAACCATTCGATGGGAAATGGGCTTCATCGCTCATTATCAAATTGTTAATGAAATCGCGATTTTCTTCTGCTCTTTGTTGGAATGAAATGGCATAATCAAGCTGTTGTTGATAGTCTATCGGCTTCAATTCTTTCACAAGCTGAACCTTATACGGGAACATGTGCAATGTAGCCAAAATCCTCTGAGCGGACCTCCGCGATAGCCCCAGTTGTGCCGACCGTCTTCTTGTTGAAGTTTCTGGACTGTCCTGCACACCATCCACAACACGTTGGATATTTTCTTCCGTGTGGACCGTACGTGGTCTTCCGGTACAGGGAAGGTGTCTTACTGTACCATGTTGTTGAAAATTTGGCGAAAAACCAGGCGGTTTATTGTTGGTGCTAAAGGTCCAGTACGCACATTAAAAAACGACGATAAGCATACTGCGTCAAAGCAATTGACCGTTGATTTTCAAAATAAAATTCAACAATTGTTGATCGCTGTTCTGTTGTGTAGTGTTTGTTCCATTTCAAATTCCCCAAGTTTTCTTCACAAAATTCTGAAATAAAAATAAAAAATATAAATAAATTTATATAAGTTATTAAACATTCAAACCATAACCGTAGTTTTGCGCCACCCTGTATTATTAAATATGGAGGGCGGTTGCACAATTCGGAGTTGAGAACTGAGACACGGAGGGTAGACGAACGTACGTATTAAAGCCCCTTACTTCCCCTCTCCCCCGCCATTGTAGAATCTACACTAGTAGGAGAAACACGGTGCGCTGGTGCACCTGCACTTACGAGTGTTGGGAAAATAGAAGACGATAACTATTATTGATTAAACGTCATCGTTTTTGATTTCCCTCACGACCTCGTCCGATACACGGAATATATAGATAAGCATGTGAATATACAAAATGGTACATATATTAGTTATTATATTTTGTAAACTATTTGATCTTTTAGTGTTTTTTCTTAGTCCTCCTCACTAGAGTTATTTAATTTGATGTCATCTAATAAGGCGCATCTTCAATGTCGTTTTTAGTGCTATTTTTAAGGTTATTTCATTGACCTCTTTCAACCACACATTAATTCTAGTTAATAATTCATTTAAGTTTACTAACTAACTAACAATCGGGCCATTTCTCCCCAGGGGTGGGCAGAGAGGATAAACTGCCACAAAACTCTGTCTCGGCACACACTCCTCGCTTCATTCACATTTGATATTCTGACTCTTGACATTATAAAATATTTGTATTATTTTACAATGAAATAAATCAATCTCTTCTCCTTCCAGTATGGTGAAAGATCTTCTCTCCAAGCTGCTGGGCCACCAGAGGTACCTTGACAAGCTGGAGCAGTTGGAGCGAGAGCAAGAAAGAGAGCTACAGACGGTGGCGGAGGAGTGGCGCAAGGCCACGCTGGAGTTCGCCCAGATGCGGGAGACGCATCTCGCTAAGAATAAACAACACACGGAGAAAGCTGACGAGTGAGATTTTTTTCTATTAAATTATGTGATACTTAATAATAATAATATTTATTTATTTGAAAGACACATTATTTAACGTAAACATTTAAGAAAGCTTTCACTGCCCAACGGGGAACAATTTTTTTTTTTTTACATGAATACCGCACAAGAATCCAAACTGCTCCCAAACTTCTGGAGCCAGTGAGACTATGGCATCCCCAATTGGGGAATGTTGTGAGGCTAAAGGTATTGGGGAGGGGAAGGAGAAGGGGAAAAGGAAAAGGTGGGGAAATATCTGGCTATCCAGATCTGGTCACCAAACACGGCTGAAAGTCATATCAAGCAACGTTTCAATTCTGAATGGTGGTCTTTCACCAGGGCGATACTGAGAGTATCTTACACTCTGGAACGTGCGCAAATATACTATATATTATTTTTAAATTAATTAATTGTGATACAATCCCATTTTAGGACAGTCGAATTGAGAATTTTAGATCATATTAAGTGCCATTATACAAAAATAGAAGGGAAAAAAGCTAGTATTGACATGGTATTGTAATATAATATATCTAGAAAAAAGTATAATAATTAAGTATAAAGAGATTATGTATGCGTTTGATAGGTACTGGTTGGTGCTACTTGTATCAAAATATGACTAGCTGTTTGAAATACTAGCTAGATGCTGTCGACTTCCAACGCTATTGACCATAATGTACTTAAATATGACTAGCTGTTTGAAATACTAGCTAGATGCTGTCGACTTCCAACGCTATTGACCATAATGTACTTAAATATGACTATTTGGCTGTTTGAAATACTAGCTAGATGCTGTCGACTTCCAACGCTATTGACCATAATGTACTTAAATATGACTATTTGGCTGTATGAAATACTAGCTAGATGCTGTCGACTTCCAACGCTATTGACCATAATGTACTTTAAATATGACTATTTGGCTGTTTGAAATACTTCAGCTAGATGCTGTCGACTTCAACGCTATTGACCATAATGAAATTAAAGGACATGTTTGAAATACTAGCTAGATGCTGTCGACTTCCAACGCTATTGACCATAATGTACTTAAATATGACTATTTGGCTGTTTGAAATACTAGCTAGATGCTGTCGACTTCCAACGCTATTGACCATAATGTACTTAAATATGACTATTTGGCTGTTTGAAATACTAGCTAGATGCTGTCGACTTCCAACGCTATTGACAATAATGTACTTAAATATGACTATTTGGCTGTTTGAAATACTAGCTAGATGCTGTCGACTTCCAACGCTATTGACCATAATGTACTTAAATATGACTAGCTGTTTGAAATACTAGCTAGATGCCGTCGACTTCCAACGCTATTTACCATAATGTACTTAAATATGACTACTTGGCTGTTTGAAATACTAGCTAGATGCTGTCGACTTCAACGCTATTGACAATAATGTACTTAAATATGACTCAGCTGTTTGAAATACTAGCTGATGCTAAGCTGACTTCCAACGCTATTGACCATAATGTACTTAAATATGACTATTTTTGGCTGTTTGAAATACTAGCTAGATGCTGTCGACTTCCAACGCTATTGACCATTATAATTGTACTTAAATATGACTATTTGGTTGTTTAATACTAGCTAGATGCTGTCGACTTCAACGCTATTGACCATAATGTACTTTAAATATGACTATTTGGCTGTTTGAAATAATTAGCTAGATGCTGTCGACTTCCCAACGCTATTGACCATAATGTACTTAAATATGACTAGCTGTTTGAAATACTAGCTAGATGCTGTCGACTTCCAACGCTATTGACCATAATGTACTTAAATATGACTAGCTGTTTGAAATACTAGCTAGATGCTGTCGACTTCCAACGCTATTGACCATAATGTACTTAAATATGACTAGCTGTTTGAAATACTAGCTAGATGCTGTCGACTTCCAACGCTATTTACCATAATGTACTTAAATATGACTAGCTGTTTGAAATACTAGCTAGATGCTGTCGACTTCCAACGCTATTGACCATAATGTACTTAAATATGACTATTTGGCTGTTTGAAATACTAGCTAGATGCTGTCGACTTCCAACGCTATTGACCATAATGTACTTAAATATGACTAGCTGTTTGAAATACTAGCTAGATGCTGTCGACTTCCAACGCTATTTACCATAATGTACTTAAATATGACTAGCTGTTTGAAATACTAGCTAGATGCTGTTGACTTCCAACGCTATTGACCATAATGTACTTAAATATGACTAGCTGTTTGAAATACTAGCTAGATGCTGTCGACTTCCAACGCTATTGACCATAATGTACTTAAATATGACTATTTGGCTGTTTGAAATACTAGCTAGATGCTGTCGACTTCCAACGCTATTGACCATAATGTACTTAAATATGACTAGCTGTTTGAAATACTAGCTAGATGCTGTCGACTTCCAACGCTATTTACCATAATGTACTTAAATGCGACTAGCTGTTTGAAATACTAGCCAGGATGCTGTTGACTTCCAACGCTATTGACCATAATGTACTTAAATATGACTAGCTGTTTGAAATACTAGCTAGATGCTGTCGACTTCCAACGCATTTTACTATAATGTACTTAAATATGACTAGCTGTTTGAAATATTAGCTAGATGTTAAGACTTCCAACGCTATTCATAATGTACTTAAATATGACTAGCTGTTTGAAAGAATTAGCTAGATGCTGCTCTACTTCCAACGCTATTGACCATAATGTACTTAAATATGACTATTTGGCTGTTTGAAATACTAGCTAGATGCTGTCGACTTCCAACGCTATTGACCATAATGTACTTAAATATGACTAGCTGTTTGAAATACTAGCTAGATGCTGTCGACTTCCAACGCTATTTACCATAATGTACTTAAATATGACTAGCTGTTTGAAATACTAGCTAGATGCTGTTGACTTCCAACGCTATTGACCATAATGTACTTAAATATGACTAGCTGTTTGAAATACTAGCTAGATGCTGTCGACTTCCAACGCTATTGACCATAATGTACTTAAATATGACTATTTGGCTGTTTGAAATACTAGCTAGATGCTGTCGACTTCCAACGCTATTGACCATAATGTACTTAAATATGACTAT